>APFE031086585.1:131151-173052 GCA_000404065.3 Pinus taeda
AGAAAGCTCTTTTTTCCTACAAAACAAAAACACAAAACCCAACACGAATATGAAAAGAAAAACGAACCTTACGGCTAGAAGTTAGCTTTAGCTGGAAACTAAATATTTTTCTCAATGTTTCTGATTTTCCAAGATCACACTAAGGTGCAGGGAAAAGAGCATACGCATGAGAGAAAAAAAACTTCCTTTCTGTTTTTGATTTGCCCAGATCGCACAGAGTCGCAGGGCAAAGAGCATACGCAGAAATGAAAGGTATAGATCCGGTAATAAAAAAGGCTAAATAAACAGGAACTGAAATAACCAGAGAGAAAATAACAGTAAACTGCAGATAAACACTATATACCTCTAGATCTTAAAAATGACACAGATAGGGCTACCGGAAACCTTTTCGCGTGAAACGAAAGGGGTTCCTCACTGGAACAGATGCTCCGAACACAACAGAGCAGTCCTCTCAGCCTGAAAGCAGTCAGAAATAGTAGATCTAGGAAACGATAGCCGCATGCAGTTCTACTGGCTTCAGATTTGGATCACCAACGGACACAACCCTCAAATAACTCTGATACCATGTAGGAATTTACAGGGTAAGTTCCTCAAAAAGAACACCAAAAGGACACCGCTCACAACCAGATCTCAAATTAATACACCAGTATTTTTGACGTGTTTAAAACCCTCAAAGAGGGAAACAGTCCATGGCCTAAGCCAACGTGGCCACTTCAGGCAATTTATTAATCAAAGAATGGAAATTTACATAAGCTTTCTCTCATAGACGGATTACCCGAACAATGACCCTCCATGCGCTTTAAATAGAACTCATGGACCAATCGGGTGTCAAGCCATGGATCAAGTGTCGGTAATACCGAGGAGAGAGTGAATCGTCGGATCACTACATATCGTGACCGTCGGATTGTAAGTTACAAAATGTACAACGGTAAAGAAACACACTTTACCTAACTCTATACCTAACTCTATACTAGACCAAGTTGAACTTAACTATTTCCTATGTGTCGGAATATCCTAACAGGGTATCTACCACATTTAGCTATATGTCTACACTACCATAAATGTTTTACAATACTTCACTAACTGTATTAAATGATACTATGAGAACTAATTCTTAGGACCCATAGCATGCCTTCATTTTTTTACCGTTCACCATGACCTTCAATGGTTGATCACCAAGTGTGGATAGCTTTACCATACTCACCTTTCTAATGTATATTATGTGGAAGGTTCCTAACCGATGCATTCAAAGTTTACTTAGGTGATATGGAACTTGCTTGCATAAAGTAATACCAATGTGTTAGGATGAATCACCTTTACACCAGATATTATGGTCATGCTATACCTTATGTCTCTAGCTCTCCACCACTTAACTATACCTATATTCTTCTAATTCCATTAATTCATTTAGTATTTATTACAAAGATTGGTCATCTAACATTTTGGCAGAAATGGACATTTTGAGACTTGTTACCATGAATTATAATGTCATCATTACATCCTTTCCATGCACTATCTTGAAAGAAGTATGTTTTGTTTTCCATTTATATGTAGTTTTATATGTCCATAACACTATATGGATGCATTGGTCCCAATCATTGCTTTGAGCATTATAAACCTTAGTGATACCATGTTCTGATGTGCTTTCTAAGTGTTGTATCATAAACTCTTATACCAATGGATCATCAAGGAAATGTGTATATTGGCCTATTTTATCAGCACCTTTCAACACTTGTGCCATTTCTAGTGCAACTAAATTCATTTCTAGTGCAACCTTAAGGGGAATGGTCCAAAATTTGTATATAGTTGGGACATATTCCCTCCCATTTCCCAACTGTATATAAATATTAGAAGACACCTCATACCCCATACTTTAAAATTTAAAAATATTAGGACTTGATATTGTTGAAGATAATGGAGAATATCCTAGAATAGGTAGAGTTGGTTCACGTAACCTCAGGATAGGAATTAGTTTCTATTTCTTGTATTGTTCTAACTTCCCTAAAACCATGTTTTCTATTTAATGTGTAATGTGCATGAAAAACGTAGAGCATTCTGCAGAGCCAGACTCTCCTGGTTTAGACTCTCTTTCGTAGAGATGACCAGTGGGTTTTTTAATTCTTCAATACAAACATTGCCATTTTTATCATGGTATCAGAGCGTCAGGGTTGAGGAACCTATACGCTGTCTGGTGGGTGTGACTAAACCGAAATCTTCATAGGTTAAATAGTGGATAAGCACTACTATACTTCTCGCAGATTTTATTTTTCGACCGTCACAGGTTTTCAGTGTACATCTGCAACAGTCTCAAATATTAGGTGTATATTTGCAACAGTCTCAGATGTTAGGCATACATCTGCGATGATGTCTCAAATATTAGGTGTATATCTATGACAGTCTCGGATATTAGGTGTACATCTGCGACGATCGTGTAAACAACAAAAAGCTCCGAGAGAAGGTTGCATCTTGAAGAAGGCTGTAGAGGCTGACAATAGAAGGTTGTCTGGAGGCTGTGAAGGAAGCCACGGTGATCAGCGAGTGTGCTACGAGATCAAAGAACATTGAAGATCAGTGATCTATCTCTGTCACAGATCTGGGGTAAATCTAACATCTTCTTTTACCTATCAGAAATTTTTTTCTTCTAAATTGCCAAGATGAATAACAATATGTTTGAAGCATGCTTGAATGAGCATAACAAGCTTGATGGTTCCAATTATGCAAATTAGAAATTCAAGATGCAGACTCTGCTAGACATGCAGAGTGCTTGGACGATTGCGAATGGGGATGAGTCGAGGCCTATGGCTAGATCAACATCGATTCCAGATTGGGAGAAGCGAGAAGGTAAAGCAAGGACATTGTTGAAGATGGCAGTGAAAGACTGCATCATACCACACATTAGAGAATATAAGACAGCTAACGAGATATGGGGAATTTCGAAGAATTTGTATGAGATCAAGAATTCAAATCGTCTTCTATTCCTCAAGAGTAAGATCATATCCCTAAAGATGGAGGAGAATGAAACAATTGCTTCATTTGTATCAAGGATCAAAGATCTGAAGAACAAATTGGAAGACATTGGTCATACAGTTAAAAATACAAATCTAGTAACAATTACCATGAATGGTGTGACGATTACTACCAAATGTTCATCACTAGTATAAATGCGAGAAAGAAGATCCTGAAATTTGAAGAGTTGATAGCAATGTTGATGCAAGAAGAAGAAAGAAGATCGACTCTGAAGCCCCAAAGTGTCTGTTGGGTTGTGTTATATTTTTTCCACGACTAACCTACGTAGTGAACCAGGGGGTTAGAGGGGGGGCGGAGCCCCCCCTTCGTTCTGCCAATTGCGTAGTAGGGGGGTCACAGGGAGGGCGGCAGCCCCCCCTGTTCGGGGGGTTTGAGGGGGGCGGGTAGCCCCCCTCTATGGGGTTCGGGGCAGCGCCCTGTGAAAAAAAAAAATTTGGACCCTATATTAGGTTGGGCGAACCTACCTATGGTTTTCGGTCCATAGTTTTGGACGCGATGATTTTCGGTCCATGGTATTGGATGCTTCAACATGTATAAATATGTATTGTAACATTGAAAGGAATATAATGAAAAATCAAGCTGGTAGTCTCAGTTTTGAGATCCAGCGGGAAATCTCTATGTATATGTGTTTTATGTGTTATGCTCTCGCATTTTTATTTTTTCTTGTGATTGCAGGTAATTTTTGTACTGGGTTAAAACCTACATTTGGTATCAGAGTTGTTTTGGCTTCAAGGGGACGCCTTTGTTGCTGAGGGGTTTCTCTCGGGCCTGTGGTAGACCCTGTTTAGTGGGAGATGAGATCTTCGAGATCGATTCTGGTGGTGAAAGAAGATGGCGAGCAGCAGAAAGATAGAGATTGAGAAGTTCAATGGTCAGAGTTTTGAGTTGTGGAAACTCAAGATTGAGGATCTGTTGGTGGATAAAGATCAGTGGATCGCGGTAGATCCGGGTACTAAACCAACGGGAGTGACCGATGAAGAATGGAAGAAGTTGGATCGGAAGGCAAAGAGCACAATACGATTGTATGTCTCAGATTCAGTATTGTTGAATGTATCAGGGGAAGTTACGGCGAAAGCTTTATGGGACAAGTTAGGGACTTTGTACCAATCTAAGTCTCTGGTGAATAAACTGTTCCTACGGAAAAAGATGTATAACCTGAGGATGAAAGATGGAGACTCAGTGACAGAGCATCTGAATGCATTTAATACTCCAAAGGTAGGGTTGGTATTCGTAGTGGGAAGTACCTTCACCGAGCCCTTCTATGTTTATATGGCCATTGTTTTGTAGGCTCCAACATCTCTTGGAACACAACATGTTGACAAGTATGTTCATCTATTCAAATGGCTCGACAATGCCCCAAGCGTCTACACTCACCTCTACAATGGTACACAAATGTCTCAGATCTATAACATCAAATCTTGGTTATGACAGAAGCAATTCAAAGTTATAATATTAGGATGGAACGTATGGAGGATGAGATGGATGGGATGCATCTCCAATTGGATTATCTCCATGTTCAGAGGAATAATGAAGACTCTAGAAGGATAATAAGGAGTGCTCCAAGAGAACAAATATCAATTGACCCACCTCAGTAAGCTATAACAAATCCATACAAATGCATTTTGTAAATGGCCAATTTTGTAGAACCTATAGTTGCATAAGTCTAAAATTTGGATCTAAGATGTTATGTAACATAACTCTGGCAATTCATTTAAAGTCATCTCTCCTCTCCTCTTAGAACCTACAATCATTCTAATCAAAATATAATCCTCCCATGTATATTTCTATGTCCAATAACATATTTAATATCAAACTTTTCTTATTCATGTAAAAAAAGAAGTAATATATATAGATATATGTATATATGCACACACATAAAATTCTATATATTTAGATTATAGACATTAATAATATATTTGTATTATTACTAATAATGTATAGATATTTTTTTATTTTACAAGATATCAATGACTATAAAGTCCCTAGAAATTATCTAGGCATATTCACCCGAAGGGATCACTTCCCTCGGTTGGCTCATTAGCAGAGCCTAACTCCAAAAGTGTGGATGAGAATTGATCCCTTAACCTCCCATGAATAATGTGATTTAACAATAATAACTTAAGAGCTAACCCTTAGAGCTTGATAATGTATATATATTATACACAACAATTATATTGTTAATAGCAATATCATTATTATTAAACATTATTAATAATATTGAAATTATAGATAAACTAATTAATTATTAATAATATGCAGACTATTAAAATTTATATTAATTACATTTTCGGCATTAATTTCTTTAATAAATTAGTTATCTTCCTCAATTAATTAAATATAATATATTTTAAGTTAAGGTTTTTAGCAGGCCATTCTCACATAGCTTTTCTTTCATTATACTATACATCCTCTTTTCTTTCATTATACTATACATCCTCTTTTCCTCCTCTTGCAACCACTATCCTTAAGATGGATCAACTAATAAATTTTAAAACTCTACAACTATCAAATATTACCATCGAAAATATGAATTCTTTATTAAAAGACCACACCATAAAAATCTAAAATCTACAATGTACAACAATTTCTATATTATTTTGACTATTACATATAATTAAAAACATTGATAGCCAATTTATTTCCTTTATTTGTACTTAGGCTGTCATGATTTAAACTTTTATGTGTTTTTTTATGACTTGTCTTCTTAATTAAGTTTTAATTTCTTTTATTTAAATTTTAGAGGTAAACATTAGAAATTGATTTTGTATCCTTATATTATTATATTATTGTTTTAGATATATAAATTAGTACATTTATATCAATTAAATGGTTAATAAAGTGATAGTCATCAATCTAATAAACATCAAGGTGCTTCATCATACATCCATATTGCTAAAATAAAAAAGCAAAGCCAAAAAATCAATTAGAGTATATTTGTTTCAAAATTATTATTATATTAATAAAAAAAATCAATATAAATTAAATATATATACATTTTAAAAGACATGTAACAATATTATTAACCATAAAATTCACTTCCACTTTATTATGAGATTTCTATTTTTTAAATGGCCTTTGTTACAATATAATTGGCCAATACCATTGCTTATCAATACTACATTCCCAAAAAAACCATAACTCATTTCATATGAGAGTTGTGTATATAATTTTTTTTTATAGCTTTTCAAATTAATGAATTTAATTTAAAAAAGAAAAAATGACATAACTACAACCAAATTTGTATATGCTAGTAAAAATATGCTAGAATATCTTATTGATGTTCTATTTCTATCATGAAGTGGTATTTCAAAATAAACACATGTTACAAAACTTTTAACCAAAAAAATTCAACTGATATTTCAAAATAAACCCATGTTACAAAACTTTTAACCAAAAAAATTCAACTGCATTTTATTTCTTTAAAATATTACTAAAAATATTTTACTACTACTAAAATCCCATTCCAAACTACTACTACTAAAATAACATTAGTCGCTTCCCTTCTTCCTTCAGCTTTGGAAAGACGGGCTCGCATGCTTTCCAAGCGAGCACATAGTGTACTCAGTACATCCTCTTAGTTAGTGGCCCCAAAGTCCGTAAACAACCTACATTATTGTCTTTTGTTTACTACTACTACTATCATTAGTGGCTTCCCTTCTTCCTTCAGCTTTGGAAAGACGAGAGGGCTCGGATGTGTACTCAGTACATCCTCTTAGTTAGTGGCCCCAAAGTCCGTAAACAACCTACATTATTGTCAGACTACGTTGGGTACTAATCAAGGAATCTTTTGTCTTCTACTTCTACTACCACTATCACCACTACTCGTTTCCCTTTTTCCTTCCGCTTTGGAAAGACGGGCTCGCATGCTTTTCAACCGAGTGTATAGTGTACTCAGTACATCTTCTTAGTTAGGGAAATTCCTATTTCCACCTCTATTGCAAAGTTAATGCACCTTGACATGCTGGGTGATACCCAGATATAACGTTTGTGGTGATGGCTAGAGAAAAAAAGGGGCGCAGTGATGACTAGAGAAAAAAAAAAGCTAGGAGCCTTATATCTGGCTATTGCCTAACATGTCAAGTCTCATTAATTTTGCAATAAAAATGGAAATAGAAGTTTCCCTTAGTTGGGGGCCCAAAGTCCTTAAACAACCTACATTATTGTCATACTACTTTAAGTACTAATCAAGGACTCTTTTGTTTTGCACTCCTTTTATTTGTCCTCATTGTGACCATCTGATCATGTGTTCTTCCTTTTCCTTTCAATTGGTTATGATAAAGCACTCAAGTTTCAATGGGGGCCAAAAAAATCCCATGCTATCGGGCCATTAATGAAGCTACCAGGCAATTATTACAAAGCTCATGGAAAGAAGATCGAAAGAAGATCGGGAAGTCACAAGGCATAGCAAGGGTGATGACGAATGCCATGTCAGATTATTCACTCGGATGAAACTCTCAGAGCTTGATTCCGCTCCTGTGCCTCTCTAGCTTAACGATTAGGGAAAACATGTCAATGGCAATAGAAATGGGTGAAAAGGACACCACCGCATTTTGCCAAAATACTTTTATATGGCATTTGTTTTGTTGAGAAATGGTGTGTAAGAAAGAAGCCATGAACTACCGGAATTGACTGTTTTTTCATCTGAAAAAATCACATAGCAGTTTCAGGTCTACATAGGCTTATTTTGTTGAAAGCCACAAAATGAGTTTGAAGATTCTTCAAAAGAGTTTTGCTTATTGTATTATTAGATGTTATAATTTATAACTAGTTGAGCTGTAGATTTAATAGTAAACTTACTAATAATAATCTATTAAATTTACAGACCGCTTAATCATAATTCCCTGCAGACTGTCCCGACTAGTAGTCCTGGGAACACACTCGGATTAATGTTCTAACCTATTTAGTACTTACAAAAATTGACTCTCACTGTTGAAAATCGCACAGCGTCAGTTGAAAAGTCCATGTCAAAACCCGTGCGCTTGTAATGTAAAACCTAATGTAATAATCAAGAAAACCCTAACTTGTAGTCGACCATTACCAGAAGAATTTACGTTAGCAACGTAGTCATTCGACTCAATATCGTTTCAGCCCGCTTTAAGATACTAACGCAGAGCTGATTTGCAAGTAAAAATCATGCCGACACCACTGAACAAACGTGAATTTAGAATGTCGCATTCTTACCGAGTAACTTCACGCATTCGAGTGAAATCTAAGGCCGTGAAAAACGCGATTATTAATGGTAGCTTTGATATCTAGGCAGCAAAAGTATTACTATTTTATTATGTCCAGCACAGGGTAGGTAAAACACAGGTTTTAGAGTAACAAGGGAAGCCAGTTATTTAATAAGAAAGTGATTATTTCACAGACAAAACATCTGATCAATATTTTTAGGTGACGTAGAGATTGGATTGATTTGATTGACGGGACGGCTTCTGGGTAAAGATTAATGGCTTTGTTTTGGTTGCAATCTCCATGTAAGAATTCCGAAAACTCTTGAATTACTCGACAATCTACGCCGAGATTGGACGCCAAAAAAGATGATGCAGATTCACTGTATTAATTTGGCTCATGCATTTTAGTAAATAAAAGTGGAGGGAATTTCCTAAAAGCCATGTTCAAAGTGGAGGGAATTTTCTTTTCATTTGTTTGACATAGCTGTATTCCAAATCAACTTGCACCGATACTGAAGAGGAAGCTGCCCAATCAGGTTAGATTATTTCCTGCGTATTGTTGAGGAAGCTGCCCAATTAGATTAGACGATTTCCTGCGTATAATTGAGACTCACATGGCACAAACAAAATTAAACAAAAAAACAAAAAGCAAACCCAAAATGCAAGAAAAAAGTGAAGGTCTTTCCAATTTTTTATGTTCTAAGCTGAACCCTGCCTTTCAAATAGCAGCTAGTTCCCTGTGCTATCTATATTTTGTCTCTATAATATTTTTTAATCGTAAATATTGTACGATTATAAAATAATTCTAAAAGTTATTTTAGAATGATATATTTTAAAAAAAATTTATAATATCTTATCTAATAAAAGTTAGTTCAAATTACATAAGCAAAATAGTAATCTTTATTTAAAAAAAAATAAAAACTAAATAAATATAAATTTAATAATATATATAATATAAAAAATATTTCATTTAAATTTAAAAATGAAAAAGTTATAATAAAAAGCATATAATAAATTCCATTTTAACGCGGTTAAACAAAAAATGTATATTTAACATGACAAAATAAAATATTATTTTACCATTATCATTATTATTTAAAATAAACCAAATTAATAATGAAATATGAAAAGGTAAATATTATTTTTATAAAAACTTATATATTATAATAATAAGGAGTGGTCTATAATGCGACTTTTTGGAGATTCCGGTGACGGAATCCGGCGGAAGAAATGAGGTTAAATATTGATTTTCAGCAGTTAAAAGGGTTTTTTAACTGCATATTTGGATTCAGCGCCCTGAAAAACCTCTGGGAGCCATCGATTGTGCAGAAACTAGCTATCAAACTTGGGATTCCAATGAATTGCTGCCGGATTTTAACCGGAAAAATCCGCGGGAAAGTCTTTCAAAAAATCTCGTTATAGACTACTACTAATAATAATATATAACAAAATTAATGAAGATTTCAAAATGAAATCACCAGAAAACCGTTGTTGTATTCATCATATACATATGAGACAAAAAAATTTCATAACCCTATTCACTCCTTTGAATTCATCCGTCAAAGTTTTTGAAAAACAAATATTGCAAGTGATGAAATTACAATATAACATTTCATATCTAGTATTCGTAAAAGTTCTTGAAAAACAAATATTGCAAGTAGTGAAATTACGGGCTTTCGTTTCTTTTTTACATTCTATTTTTTCTTTCTAATTCAATGCCAGTCCAACTTTTGATAACCTATCCACTTTGCAGTCCTCTTTTTATAGAATTCGCCAAAGGAGAAGTGAGTGAAACTAAATAAGTTGTGATTGATAGTTTCTAATAACAATATGAAAATGAGGTTTGACAGGCTGAAAGATCCATATATCTATTGAATAACATAAATGGAATCCCCATAACTGTGTAGACGAGAATTCTTTGTTCTTCTGTCGAGTATATAGTTATCTCCAGTGATATCATTTATCAAAAGTGCTTTATTTCATTTCTTATGTTTATTGAAAAAGATATGCTACAATTACTTGGTAAGTTAAAAATTTTGTTGAAGAATTTTTTGTTATGATTCTTCCAAAATGCTGAAGGCATATTTCAATTTACAAGATCTTGAAAAGTCCTTCTAAGAGAGTGTATATAAGAGATTGTATATTTGTGTGCTAAGAGGAAATTCATAGGATATTTATGCTTTGGATAACACATCTTAAATGGATGATTTCTTGTTTTCCAGGCTCCAAGGGTAATGGTTAGCATAACAAGTTTATAATTTGAGGTTATTCGGTTGGAGATCCTGGATTTTAGAGTTTCATTAATTAAATTTCTTTTCATCCATTTTTTAACCCTATAAATATGTCTACCTCTTTGGAAATTTTTGAAGTGTAAATGTAGTATAGTATAAGATGAGAGTTTGTTTCATCCTCTCTCCTACATGAATATCATTCATATAGGCTTTTAAGCTCTTTCTTGCTCGGCATGTGTTATATTATTTGCATGACTTATATATACTATGCACATAGGGGGGTCCCAAGGAAGTTTGTAAGCCACCGTTGGTTGGGGGGTATGTATAGGGTGGTACCCTGTTTCCATAGGGTTGAGGTTAGCACTTCAAACAAAAAATTGTTTGGGAAGTTTTTGCATTTTTTTTGCGAAATTTATGCTTCTAGCAGTTTTTGGGTGCATTTAGAATTTCTAGATATGATAAAAGAATTTATGGTTGTATTCCAATCTAAGGTTAATGTATCGAGGGATTATAAATGCTACACCATATACATATTATATTGTAACATTGTAAATAATGTTTATGAATAAAATATTACAAATTATCCTAGTTTTGGCTTTCCAAGATAAAATCTTCATGTTAACATGTGTGTTTCCATTGAATCATTTCTATTTTGATCGAGAATCTATTTGTAGGAATTATTTATATAGGATTAATACCTACACATTTCTGTAGTTTATCCTATGTAAGTTCCCCATTATTTATAAGATGTCATATAAATATTTTCCTTTTTGTAGACATTTGATATTACATAATGTTTTTCCTCATGAGATTTATGGGGATTCCCTATTCTCTTGGGCTACATATTTCTAGTTGAACTTTGTGTTAGCTATAATTTCAAAGGAAATTTGGAGTGATTTTAAATGTGACTCCTAAGTTGTTATGTCTTCTTCTCTAAGCCCACTTTCTATCTATGATAACCATCTCTAATTCCTTATGGTCTAATTCAAGTTTGTTATTTGTTTTAAAGTGTCGAATTCATTTCCTGGTATCCCATGAATAATGTGGGATGGGATTTTATAATGTTTTTCACATTGTATCCAAAATTTTATAGCAATGAGAGGTTGCTCTCCTTTTCCAATTTCTTGAACTTGCCAATTTCCAACAAGAAGGAAAGAATATTGTTTTTTCAAATGTTTGTAGCATTTTGAAGTTTTTTCCTAATATGGATTGGATCATTATGTTATTTTTCATCCATATTGGTGTTATCCGAGGGGAAAAAGTAGAGGAATCAAATCATGTGTTCATTTTACTGATAGGACCCAATTTGGAAAATTGGGGTTTAAAACATTCTAGAAGTTATTTAAGGCCTCAAATGGCACCTTTTGGGGGTAAAAATTTGCCACTTAATTTAAACAAATTTTAGTGCTATTGTGCATACATAGTCCTTTCCAACAATGTAAGACTTTCCATAGTCAAAGTCGGTATGCAAAGTTATGCTACTTAAAAGTTGACCTTCATGTTTTTTCCACCATAATTCGAGAGGATGCCACATCAACCCCCATTATTCATTGAAATGGTTCTAGACACACGAGGATAATGATGAAGACTATAAAATTCCATATTGTAACTCTAGCTAAAAATTGGAGTTAAATGTTACCACTACTAGGCTATCAAGTTGTGTTATAATGGTGCCACTAGGAGGAAAAGGGCTTCCATTCTATTTGATACATTTTTTCCATAGATGAAAAGAGTAGCTGAGAGTGGATAGAGAGACAAAAAACAAAAGGGATTTGTGAATTGTAGCAACCCATTAGCCACAAACCTTACTTCTTTGTACTTGCAACCATTTTCCATTTAGAGAAAGAAATCTAAGCAGTCTCACCTTAGAATTGAGTTATTCTCCTGAAAGGGTTTCATAGGATATGTCTTGTGTTAGCTTGTGGTTTGTGAGTTTTATTTTATTTTTATCTATTTTATGCATAATTATAATTTTTTCACATATATGCAATAAAAGAAATCGATAAGTCAAGAAATAAGAGGATAAATAAACCGTCATAGTGCATATTTCATATTTTCTAATATATTTAAATAGATTAGTTGTGAAAAAGTGTTCAGTGGAATATCCACGACAGTTTACATACCATATTGATACTAGAGTAGGTTTCTTTTCGTATCTTATGGATAGTTGTAGACAATCTAGATCAGTTAAGAATAAAGTCATAAAGCAACAGGCATGACTGAACAATTTGTGAATAACCCTCAAGATCCAATAAAGAAGGGCCTTCTATGACTAGAAACACAAGTAAACATATATAAACTGTCACGTGAACATTTTCATGGAAGCCCAAGCTCTAGGTTTTAAAGAATATGGAGTTTCTAATGTAGAGGTTGGATCAAAAGGAAGATCAACAATTTAGGAATAACCAAAGAGGGAATCCATGAATGAACCTAAAATGGATCAACCCAGTTCAAGTGTCACGAACCATTCATAGTCCTTATCCAAAGTGGAAGTAAATTTGAACATTAAGCCATATTTTTTTTTTCCAAAGGAAAAAACAGTAAATTTTTATTAAAAAAATAATGAAAAGTTACACTAGCATAAGCTCTGAAACATTTTGTAAGCTGCCACAAGGGCTCAAGTGCATATGCACCCACCGCATTGTTAGTAGACTAACGTGCCCAAAGAAAAAGAAAAGGAGAAGAGAGGAGAGAGGAAGAAAGGGGCAAAAAACTGAAATCCGGCTGAGAGTCACACTTCAGGTTTTTCTCCCCTTTTTCTTTTCGACCTTACGCCACTCTCCTTGAGTGGGCTCAATCGAAGCAATGACTATCTGTGTTTCTGTATTCTGTGGGCCAGTTTCTTTGTCTGAGTCTGAAGTATCAGAGTGGTGCTGCCATTTGGTGCCTCCCATGCTTGGATCCACTCTTGTCATCTCTGTCTTGTTGTTCGGTGTGGTTTCCCTCTGATTCTCCATTTCTTGAGATACCTCAGTCTTCTCTGCAGGGGCCTCTTCCACCTCTGCTTCTGATTCTTCTTCCTCTGAGTCTGGGGGTGAGAATTTCCATCCTTTTTTCTGCTTCCCTTTCTGCTTCTTTTTACTGTTTACTTTCTTGTCTTCTAGACATGAAATTTGTAGGTGTCCTGTCTGCCTACAGAGCCTGCATCTGAAAGCAGTGTTTTCATAATCTAGTACTTGCAACCAATTTTGTTGTTTGTAGATCAGCCTTATATTTTCCTGCAGCCCTTTACTTAAATCTACTTCCACACAAATACATGCGAAAGTGTAGATCCTTTCATCAATCCTTTCCAGGTCCATTTTGATATATTTCCCTAAGCTGTTCCCAATGCCTTCCAAGACTTGTTCATTCCAAAAGTGCAGAGGAAGATTGTATAGTCTGACCCAGACCGGCATTTTGGTTACAGTCATTTTGTTTGGGTCAAAATCTGGAAACCATGGGGTCATAAATAGCCCTGATGTTCCCCAAAACCATGGCCCTGAACTGATGATTGTGTCTCTGACTTCCTTGGATGTAAATTTCACTATGAAAAACCCCTTTGAACATAGACGAATATCACATTCCATGGTCCAGCTAGTGAAAATCCAATGGAAAAGATCTAAAGGTTTAGGCCAAAAGCTATTGAAGCGGCATATTAGAGCTTGCGTTTCATAGGATTTTACGAAATCGTCAAGCCCTGAAGAATCTAAATTTAAGGCTGGGGTTTGCTCTGACTGATCTACTATGTATGGCCTGGGTATGTGTCCGCCTTGATCTAAAGAAGACCCTATGTCTCTGCTGCCATGAAGAATGTTTTTGTAGGATAAACCTCCTTTGGGTTGGTGTTGGGATGCAGATTTTTTTCCCTTATCCCCCCCAAAGGAGCTTGGTTGTCCCTAAGGCAGAGCCCCTCCTCTCAATCTGAAATTTAAGGTAATGATTGATCCTGGCCCAATCTCATAGCTATCCATCGATCTAAGATCCTGGAGAGACTGCCTGCCACTGACCAGATGGTGGGTCTGAACCGGGAATTCCATTTCAGCCCAAATCTGTTGTTTCAGCTGCAAGGAGGTGCTTCCTGCATGAACCCATACTAAACGAGTTTTTCCTTGAGGGGGTTTAATCAAAATCTGAAAACAAAAATTTTTTACCTGCTCTGGCTGTAAGCAAACCTCCAAATCTGGCCCTATTTTTGTTTGTTTTTCCTTGAACTTGTCTGGATCTTCTAAAACCCTGCTCGGTCTTTGATTGGTACCCTCATTTTGCTGCCTGGGGTCGTGCTGTGCTCGTATATAGGCTAGATCGTGTAGATCCAAGCCGAAACTATAATGTTTGGGCCCCTGCGTTGAAGGAAGGATTGAAACTGCTTCATGTAGCCCTCCCCTACCTTTTCTCCGTGCGATTTTGCAGAGCCTGGCCTCTAAAAACCACACGGCTCGGCATCTTCTTTGTTCAAGAGTGTCGTTTAGGGCCTCGATCTTCCGCCAGAGACAGGCCTCTTCGTGTATCCACTTAAAAAAATGTGGCTCCATTGAAACCCTCGCCTCCCAGTCTCGTTGAAATCTTACATTTTGTTCCCAGTCCAAGATCGCGTGATTCCTTGTGACGGATAACCCCACAGCTGCATTTCCGCATTGATCTAGGTGTATTTGTAGCGTTTTCCTACAGGAGGCATGCCATTTCTCTGAAGGCGCATGCAAGAATGACCGCCTACCTGCAATAATCGCTGTCGCCCCAATCCATGGATCGGCTTCGGCCCCTGAGGTGGGCTTGGGAGCCACTGCGGCAACAACAAAACCTCTGCTCGAACAAACCCTAGCCGACACAATGATGCTCGTGTAAACCATCACATCAAGCCATATTAAAGATGCTCTAAAGTTGAATTATTGATTGCAACAATTAGAAATTTATTTGAGTTGTCATCAAATAGAGGAAGAACAAAATATTTCATTTTCTTAGTTGAAATGTTGGAAACCAAGAAAATACCGAGAGGGGGCTGAATATGTGTTTTAAATTTTTTAAAAATTACTTGCTCGAAGTAAAATTACTCTTCTACATAGTAATAAATAATATCACACCATTCTCACAAACTCTGACACAATATATTAATGTGGAATCAGCTAGGAAGACCCCCAATTTATTTTTGATCAAGATGAAAAATAAAGCTCTAACTTCAATTTACATCAACCCGTGTAGGCTAAAACTCATTGAAGGATCCAACCTCCTTTTTCTTTTGCAAGTATAAATTTTATAGGCAACAATCTAGAGGAATCTCCAGCTCCTTTATATTTATAGGCACCAACCTAGAGGGAACTCCAAATCCCTTGAATGCAAGCACCTACATGCGCAACCTTTCAAATCCTTCCTTCATAAATTTTCAAACTCATATATGAGGCTTCTTTTTTATAAACGTATTACCTCATCAAGTTTTCATTCTTAGATCTACTCTTCATCCCACACAAACCTCTCTGATAATTCAATTCATTTGCTCTTAAATTCCATTTCTACTTAAAAGCTTTCCAATTGCTTCTATTCCTAGTTGATTTTCTATTTTGAATTTGAGCTCGCAGTTAGGCTTCAAATCTTTTTTGGATTAACTTTTGCTCTCTTTATTGTTCAACTACTATTATATATGCATTCTTTATTGGTTTAATTAGTTAACTCATGATTTTTAAGATAATAACATTTTTACTCTAAGTCATGTGTGAGAAATACTATTTCCATTCTCTACATGTTATTACATGCATGTTGTTAAAAAATCAATATATTTTTTTTTATCTAGTCCATTTCTTCCAAATTTGGTGCTAACAAAATAATTGTTGTTTTTAATTTTGGTGCATAAATGTCAAATTTGCAAAACACCAAATTTTGTAGCACCTCACATCGACTCCTTTTCCATAAGACCATGGAATAGAACCGTGGTCCTACTCAGTGGGCACTAAAACTATTTTCCAATATCCACCTAATTTTTTGTTCATTGGCAATCCAATTCTCATTTTGATGAATGGTTGATATTCATTCCACCTGATCGTATGCTCGATGATTAATGAAAGGGGGGGGGTCTAAGATTTGCTTCTTGTGTGGCTAACCCATATGAATTTTCATGAGCACAACAACTTTGTCTGCCACTCTCATCAGATTAGATAGATAATATCCATCCTAGCACCCCTTGCATTTTTGAACTTTAACAGAAATGGAGGGTCCATTTCTTTTTTGGTGCATATGGAACCAAACACAAAAACGTAACCCTAAACCCTATCACTTCTACTTATTCATCCTAGAATCTACAGATCCTTGCCATGTCACCTACTAACATTATCCTACGATATGGAATCCTTTTGGCAGTACCACATCTCACCCAAAAATAGGCGACATGAACACCCAAAAGGGGCAAATATACCTATCACATGTCACACATATAGTGCAACACAAGAGCTTATTACCACATCATTGCCAACTCATGCCATCGATTATCCTTGCTATACCACAATGTCAACTATGGTCCACTTCCTTTGAATGAGAAAGTCCATTATCAGGCTATTTTGGAAAGTGAAAAAATTGTTATATACCTAGAAGCTTAAATACTTAGATACACCTCTCGCAACCAAATAACTTCCCACATCATATAGCCTGCTCAACAAGAAACTCATCAGAACCAACCAATCATAGTTTTTCACTTGCTTTTACTACCACCTAATTGTCACATCTTCACTTATTCGAGGAAATACAGTTGCGGAAAAATAATGTTACAATCTATGGATTATATAGATACAAAAGCTCCCTTAAATTTCACACTTCTTAGATAAGTTCATAGTTCATATGACTCTAGTAGTGGAAAAATAATACAACCTAGATTTTTGAAATGTGCCTAGATATCCTATTAAAATTATAGTAATGCATTGACTTGAATAGTTTTTCACAAATGATAACTAATTCTATCTATGTAAATTGTTCCTTATTTCAAGAAGTAGCTATAAATGAAAAAATTTAACCAATTATTCTTCAATAAGAGAATCAAATATAGATCATAGTAGATAATGAATACTAAACAATAAATAAGACATAAGAGATACCAAGATTAGGCTCACAGTCAGAACAAAAACCACTAGGGAAAAACCCAAAAATTATTTCCTTATGAGAGAGATATTTTGTCCATCAATAGTACCTAAGAATGACCCAACAAATCCAAAATAACCAACAATGAGATGCTAAACGATTTGTACAAAATAAGAGATAGAGTCCACTTTTGTCCAATGAGATGATCTACACACGTAGGCCAAAACATAGACATAAGATCACTATAATAGAGGGCCAAAGTTCCCACTATAATCCCCAATGAACTGTGGAGAAGGTACACCCAGAAAAAAACTTGAACCAACTTAAAATTCTATCACAAAAGCAGAGTGAGCCTCTTTGTAGTTTTTAGCCACAAAATAGGTAACAAATGAGAGGTAGAAATGATCCTAAGTTTATGTAATAAAAAAACCCTTGAAATTGATCCAAACAACAGTCAAAAGAATCCTTAAAATTCTCTTCACACATGTGGATGTGCCCTGAAATACAAGGCCAAATTGTTCTGATTGTAGATTGGAATTTTTTAGCTTGATGGTGGATAAAATTAGTCTCGATGACCTCGTGTTAATAGGAACCATGAGTGGGCCAATTAACCCTAATGGGCTGAATTTATGACCTTCCAAGGAGCCAACTTATAGGGTTTTTTAGCCAACTGCAAGTGAACAATAATTATTTTTTTCTTTGATGAAAAATTTCAAATGAAGCTAAAATATATTTCTACACTCTCTCTTAGCTAGGGAGGTAGTTTTTCATTCTCTCTCAAGATTCCTCTTCCCAACCAATTCATACATCTCATGGCCCACAAACTAAGGAAGAGAGTACAATCCAAGCCTCTCCCTCTTTCAAATTCAACATAGGGAAAGATGCATATCATCCATCTCAAAGAATCTCCCAAACAACAATGTTTCTTGGCACATAACCTATAGGAGGAATCATGAATACATATCCCAAATAACAATGTCTCTTGGAATAAAAATTATAGGAGGAATCGTCAAGACATATTCTGGAGAATAATGTCTCTTGGCACACAAACTACACGAGGAATCGTCTATACATCTCCTAGACAATAATTTGTCTTTGTACAACCTAGGAGAGGAATCCATCTATACATCTACAGGCAAATATTGTCTCTCGAAAAAAAACATATGAGAGGATTCCATATCCCAGAACATAATATCTCTTAGCGCGTAACCTACACTAGGAGATGTTCTATCAATGATGCCATGTAACCAGTGCTCCCTATCAGTCAAAGAGGGATTCTTAACAACTCCAAGTTGTTCTTTAAAATAACCAAACTTCATATGGGACACTGACTTCGTTAATACATCAAAAACATACTCATTAGTAGGAACATATTCAGCACTCACAACTCACCTTTGAACAATATTCTGGATGTAATGATACTTAAATTTAATGTGATATGATCTGTCATGGAATTCTAGGTTCTTAGATAGCCTCCTACAACTTTGGTTATCACAATAGATAGTACTCGACTCTAATAACTGATCAGACAAGTCAAAGAACAATTTTTAAAACCATATAAACTCAGAATAGGAACCATTATCAAAAATTTATTTCACTTTGTTTATACTCAATGCCGTAGAGGTTTGTTTCCTTCTATACCATGAAACCATGGTAGAGCCTAAGCTAAAACAATAACCAAAGGTTCTATTTCTATCAATAGAGCAACCAACCTAATCTACATCAGGGAACCCATATGGTTTCCATTCACCATTAGAATCATAGATCATACCATACTCAATGGTGCCTTGTAAGTATCTTAATATGTTTTTTGCTGCAACCCAGTGTACACAATGAGGCTCGACGAGCAATTGATTCAATGTATTAACTGCATAACAAATATCTGGCCTCACATTCACAAGATATTTTAATTAGCCAATCAATATGAAATACATAGTAGGATCAAACAACTATGAGTCATTGTCTCAGATCTTCTTCAGGTCTGTCACTATCAGAGTGTCCATCGGCTTGGAGTCCATCATGCCAAATCTATGAAGAATCAAAACAATGTAATTTCTTTGGGCCACAAAAATCTCCTCAAGTTTTTGCCAGATTTCAAATCCAAAATACTAATGCATAAGGCTAGGGCCTTTTATTTCACATTTGGAAACTGACTCCCTTTTTCACTGAATAATCAATACTTTGGCACCCATTAGAAACAATTTGTCTAAATATAGTAATATTATCAAGGGTTCATAATCAACGACTTTGAAATATAGATTTGGATCAACATCACTCTTCTTGAAGTTCAAACTCAACTCTAACAAACTCTTCCATCCTTTTTTCATCTTCTCCTTGAATATTTATAATGAAAACAATCTTCTTTGTTTCTTCAAGGAATTGTGACATATTTTCTTTTGAATCACAATCACTTGCTTCATAATTTTGTGTCTACTTCTTTTGTTTTAGGTTCTTCTTCATAATTTTTATTTTTATTTTTCTTAAGTGAAAAATGGGTTCTTCTTCAAGATCCACCTCCCCATCTATTTTTAGAATTTTCGAAGACATCAATATCTGTTTTTATTTCCATGGGTTTTTTCTTTGTGCAAAACCCTTCTTAACTAGACATATGTGCTTCTGTGATCTACCTTCTAATGATCAAGATATTTATGAGGGAACTTGCTCTGATACATTTTTTTAGGACACACTTATGTTGATAAGGGTATGGTTTGTTAGGGTCATGTGGCTAGTGTGGCTAATAATATAATACAATTTTTACTTATTTAGACATTAATGAACCATAAGAAAACACTCACATATGAACCAACCTACTTGAGACACTGATGCCGACCATCGAAATTTTTTGTAAGCACCAATGGATTGGAGACATCAATCCCCAATGCTAAGAATCAAAATAACAAAATACATCCTTTTGTTTCAACAACAACCCTCAATTATAACTCTTATTTAGTGCATATAAATTCCTCTAAAGATGATAACATCCACATTAAATTCATCAATTTCGTGCTACTTATACCTTCACTAGGTCTACTTGTTGCTTCTACCATCACTAGGCCTGCTTGTTGCTTCTTCCTTCACTAAGTCTAGCCACTACTTTTTCCTTCACCAAATCTTACCAAAATTTCAATATATCCGAATGAAATTTATGGTAACTCCCCCACGCTTATTATCTTTTGCCTCTTCACAATGTAAAATTTGTATATCATATCATCTATCCAATTTTACAAATCTAATTCTAAAATATTTTCCTAATGAAATTCTATGTCTCTTCATATCTCTGAAAATTTCATAGGCTAATAGGTCCTAGAAATCAAGTTACATCAAAGCTTCCAAGATGGCCTATTTGGAATTAATTTTAGGACCATTTGAAAACCCAATCTTTCATAGGAAATATATCTAAAATCATGATAAACAAAATTATCAAATTTTGTACCTTAGCTACTGCTATATGTCTGTAGAGATTTTTGAAAGTTTAATTATCTAAAACATCATATAAAATACGTTGTAGTGAAAATGTTAAAATTCCATATTAGAAACTTATTTTAGGACCATTCAAAAACCCTAATCTCATATGACATCTCTCATAAAATATAATGATGAACATATAAAATTTTTATCACATGTATGTAGAGATCTCACCTCCATATCCTCAAAATTTCATGGTCTAAAACATCATAGAAAATATTTTTTAGGAAAAATGTGGAATCCACCTATTTGAAATTCATTTTAGGAGCTTTCAAGAAGCTTAATTTCCATAGGGTATATCTTCGAAAGTAAAATAAACCAATGTTTGAAATGTTGTTCACATGTACCCAAAGATGTCACCTACATCTCTTAAAAGTTTCATAGTCTAAAATATTCTAGAGACTAAGTTGTAGTGAAACCCTCAAGATGTCTTGTCTAAAGTAGGTTTCAAGACCAATTAGAAAACCTAAGTTCCACAACACATGTATTTGAAAGTATATTTAACAAAGATTTCAAATTTTATCCAAATTTTCTCCTTGATGTCTCCTCAACATGCTCAAAATTTCACCATCTAAATCGACCTATAAAAAAAGTTATAGTGAAAATGTTTAGACGACTCGTTCACTCTATAAATTACCTTTTTGTTCACACACACTTTCCTTCCAATCATTTCTCCTTTTATACACTATCATAACCCTTCATGAAAAGAAGTGTTAATCCAAATAGTCACACCAATTCATTAATTAAATAATTAATTCCCCTTTTTATTTCACTTTTCCAAATATGATGGAAAAATACCATGGAAAAGTACTATGAATTCCTAAACCATGGCTTTCAAACTATGACCAATAGGCTCAAAACTATCGTTTCACTTTTGACTCTTTTTTTTTTTGAGAACCCTATTTTTATTATACTTGGATACTTATATATAATATGAACGATATAAGCTATTTCATATCAATAACATGATTAGTTCAACAAATAATAGGAACCCATTGGTGTTTTTGCAACAAGTACATAATGAAAAATGAAAGTGAGGATTCATATCTATGGATTTTAATCTCACGTTTCTAAGGAAATTAAATAAAGTTGATGTAATAAATAACTAAGGTAAGCAAGGAGACTCACTCTCTTACTTCTAAATCCACCCACAAATCAATTGACATTGAAAATATTACCAAGAAATAAAATTTCAAATTTTATCTCATGCCCAGGATAATTATATGAAACTATGATGCCAAGTTTACTTCAAAGTTTTGAAATTTGTTATTTTTAGCCTTTGGAACATAATTGGAGGTTATCATGGCCTATCATCCACATAAAATATGTTGGATAATATATTAATAATGTATGATATGCATTAACTCAAGAAGTGGGAAGATGAATTTCCTTGATAGTGTTTTCCTATAACAATGGCTACCATGAATGATTAAAACTTAGCCCTTTGAGGAATTATAGGGAATAAAATGTAATATTCTAATTGGTTGGGATAGTTTGGTGGACTTGATTACACTTGGAATAGAAATGTTAAAGGAAATGAATAAAAAGTGGTGAAGACAAGTAATAATTTGTAACTGACACAAGATTGACAACAGAGTTATGCAAACAGGAACATAACCCATAATAAGATCAAGGTAGGGGATCATGTATACCTTAGGATCAACCCTAAGATAATTTTCTTAAGATGGGAATTTTTTCCAAGCTAGCTCCCTTGTATTACATACCATTTGGGATCCTAGAAAGAGTAGGACCATTGACATAAAATCTTGCGTTACCTCCCACTCTGAAATAACATAATGTATTCCATATTTCTTTGCGTAAGATATATGTAAATAATTTTAATTGTATCATAGATTGGGACATAATTTAGGTGGAACCCAAAGGATAATTGAAATTAGAACCTTAATGCATACTAGATAGGAAGGCGAGGCTACTTCAGAACCAAGAGATTACTCAATTCATGTTGGAGTGGAAACACCTTAGAGTAGATGCGGCCACATGTGAGCAAGGCACTACAACAAGACCCTGTGATTAGCATCCCTTTTTGCTTCATTCTTTGTGTCTAGAGCCCATTTTTGGTGTTATTTGCATCCATTTATCAAATATAGTTCAAAACTTAATGCACAATTTATGTTGAGTTTTGCACCAGGTCTTACACCAAGTTTAACATTAGGTATTGCAACAGGTTTTGCACTAGGTTTGATGCTAATTTTTGTGCCATCCATTGCACCAGGTTTTGTTCCAAGTTTCACATCAAGTTTTTGGCACCTAATTTTGATTCACCTACTTTTTCATCCTCTATTTCATTCACTTTTTGCACCTACAGTTGCATCTACTTTTGCAACATATTTGGCATCCTCTTTTGCATCCTTTTCTAAATCAGATTTTGCATCATTCTTTGCATTCCCTTTGCACCAAGTTTTTCATCAAAGTTTGTGTATAATTTTGTATCTAGTTTTTCATATTGTTTTCCATCCATATCCACATCCTCTTTTTCATCTATTATTATGTCCACTATTGCATCCAATTTTGTTGTGCCACAATTTGTGCCTAGTTTGGCACCTCCCTTTGCACCCGCTTTTGCTTCTAATTTTGTATCCATGATTGCATCCTCATTTGTGTCTAGGCTTTCATGTACTTTTACATATATTTTTGCTTCCCTTTTTGTATCCAATTTTGAGTCAGGATTTTCATTAGGTTTTGTGTCTCATTTTGCATATACTTTTGCATCGACTTTTGTTGCATCAACTTTTGCATCCACTATTGCACCCATGTTTACATCCACCTTTACATCCCTTTTTGCCTCGAAGTTTGCTCCTTTCTTTGCATATATCATTATATCCACTTTTGTTGTGCCACAATTCATGCCATGTTTTGAACTTACTATTGTACCCACGTTTTCTTCCAATTTTGTATCCATGTTCACATCCCCTTTTGCATCAAGTATTGCATCTCTTTTTGCATCTAATTTTACATTGGTTTATGCATTTGGTTTTGCTTCTAGTTTTGTATCTAATATTTTATCTAATTCCATTGCATCCAATTTTGTTTCGCCTATTGCACCCATGTTTGCATCCACTTTTACACCCATTTTTGCATCTTGGTTTGCATTTTTTTTTGCATCTATTGTTACATCCACTTTTGCATCCACTTATAAACATAATATATCAATCACATCAAACAAAATAGAACACAAAAGATATATAATTGGGAAAGTCCTTGTTACTATTTCTCTTTGGTAGAACTGAAAAACATTAATGGGAGCTCCAAGCCTCTAGCCTTGATCTGCTCCATAACCTCTATGCTCACTGGTGTGGTTGCACAAGTTTATCATGGTTGCATCACTAATACAATTTGGGAGAAGTTCCTTCTTCTTCCCATGACTAGTAAATATATTTGTTTATATAGATTCCCGTCATGATTGAAATTCATTGCACCTAGACACGTTCTTCACTGTATCAAGGTGATGATTAATATAGACAAACTCAATCATTTTTTTAATCAAGAATGATTATTTTAAACAAATTTATTAATTTGGACCTAATCTAAGGTTACCTAGCTAAATTCGCGCACTATTTCATAGCTCCAGTGTAGAGAGGGCTTTGATGGCCTTCTTTCTTGGCCTCCAACACTAAGAAGGAACATTGTTAGACCTTCTAGTTTAGTACATACCACTTGGAAGGACCATTGATCCCTCAATTTTCTTTATTTTTTTTATGTTTCACCTGTCACAAATTGATCCTCTAACTTAGCAAAGGATATGTATTTTCTTGGCCCTAGGGGGTGGACTTTTGAGCCATAACACCTAGAAATGTGATTATCTATGTGCTTTATTTGTTGTAAGGAGATATTATTAATAGATGGATCGAAGATGCATGAATTCTAGATGAAGGAGAGTATGATATTCATCAATTATCAATGTATTATATTATATGGATGATAACAAGGCCTCACATTAGGTAGTCGATTGTTCAAATATGCTTGACTGGGGGACCATGATAGTAGGTTTGATATAGTTGAGTGGTGATGATACAACATCACTCATGGTAAGACAAGAAATTTGACATTCTACATGATGGAAGATGTTTGGGTTAGGTTCGGTAAGGACACGTTCATTAGGTGTATTGCAGGTGATACATGTGCTCTCCAACCCAGTATGGAAAAGATGGTGTAATGTCCTATCCTATCTTATTAAACACTTTTGACATGATCAAATTATGTAAAAAATAAATATAAAATAAAATAACATTTAAATTTTAAAATAAAATAAAATAAAAAGTAAAATTAATAATTATACTTATAATTAATTGTAATTAATAATTAAACCAACCTAGATCCATATTAACTCTGAATTTACCAAGTGTCGAGAGAGATCAAATCTCTTGAGGTGAAAACCTCTTTTATAGTGGAAAGAGAATAAATCTGTCTCAAGCTCAGTAAATCCAAATTTAAGATAGATATAGGCTTGTTACAAATACAACACTATATGAGAAATTGAAAGAAAAAATCCCAATTAAAAAACATTAAAACTCATCCTAGCAAAATTCCTTCATAAAAGTTGGACATGAACCACTTCCATAACAATGGAAGTTCACATTGACATGAAATCCTCCCTAACATGCTTTTAATTTAAAATAGCAATCAACACAACCTTTAAAAGAAAATAGAAATCCCTTATTTATCATAATTTTTTCTTTGGAAGACTTTGTGTTCTTTCCAACTGAGTGCTAGTCACAATGATTTGTAATAATGGCTAAGGATTTGGTGCTAGACACCACAGTTAGAATTGGATACTGGTGCCATTGTTTCTGGTGATGGTATTGATATGGATCTTACCAAATTTCATGTTAAAGCTCATGATATCGTCACAGTTGTCCAACCCTAGAATTTTTAGGGAAGGGTGAGTAATAGAGCCTCTCGATTCATTTTGTTTTTTCAAATTTTTTGATTTCTATTTGGGAAAGCCAAGGGTTTTGGATTAGGTGGAGTGCAAGAAGTTGGTTATGAGAGTCAGGAATTTGAGGGTCGTGACTTCTTTGATCCTCGATAGGTCCTTTCACACACGTTGGACTTACTAGAACCATGAGGTATATTTGGTCAATGTTTTCTCTCAATTTATCGATTTCCCAATAGCTATATTATTTTACCCTTTATCTCGTAGGCTTCGACCTAGTAACCTGCTTTTGCACAAACATGAGATAATTTGAAAAAAATATATGTGGACTTTGAAACCCTAAAAATCATGGTGAGAAAATCAATTGAAGTTGGATCTGGGAATGTGTGAAAGGTCCCCTGACATAATGCATTATTTTCTCTATTTACAAGAAAAAGGGCTTCCTAGAGGGCTAGACATCACCCTAGAGAAAGGTATAAATAAGATTGAGAAGGAGGCTCATTCTCACCAACCCAAGTGAAAATCATCATTGTGGAGAGCATTTGAGGTAGTTGCATCTCAATAGGACAAGGTGTTGGGTGAAAAGGGATTGTTTTTGGGTTCGTTTGTGTTCACCACAAATCTTAGTAGGAGTCGGAGGATAGTCGCAATCTTGAGGGCCATAAAATTTCATGGTTTGAGGAGGGCCAAAGTCTGCTAGTTTATTACATGAGGGACCAAGCCCTATATTAGAGCCAGTTTGTGGTCAAAGAGGAGCTAAAACAACATCCTAAGGTGTTTTAAGTAGCAGCAAAGAAGTGTTCGTTTGTTAGCAATGGACAATAAGAATTTTGAGGTAGTTTGAAGGCTCATCTAGTGCCCTAACTAGGATGAAAATCTTCAGTCTAATATTTTCACAGGTCCATGAACAAAAATAGAGTAATGTGTCCTTTATCAGAGGTAAGGGTTATCCTAAGTTGATGATTTGCGAGGTGGTTGAGTTTCCTAGATAAGAGCATATTTTTTGGGCATATTAATGATGTTTGGAGGGAAACAAGTTGATGTGTATGGAAGCCCTAATTTCATACGTTGAAGGACAATAGGTTTTCTAAGAGAGGCATATTTGGAAAAGCTCAAGCACTGACCTTTGAAGGACAAAAGAAGGAATTTGAGGGAGAAGTTTGTCTGACCCAAGCTTTTTGAGGAGAAGGACATCTTGTAGTGATAGAGGGAATCCCTCCATGCACTAATTTTGTCTTCATTGGAGTATCACATGAAGGTAATAGTGGGAAGGACTCCCTAATTATTGAGGAACAATAGTGGGAAGTCTAGGAGTTGTTCACAAACGAAGTTGTGAAAAAATCACCAGAAGACTTCATGTGCTGATTCATTCGAGGAACAATGATCATCTAAAGATAAAATTAGAGTTGTGTTGAGTGGCATAAAGGAGAAGGATCATTAATAGAGGCAGATTGGTGTTGTTGCAAATCAGGAGAAAATGATCAACATATGTGTTCAGGACACATGGACTAAAAGGGTTGAGGGGTGTCACATCAGAAATTAGGTCAAGTGTTGTTTTGTTCTGAGTATATTGGTTGTTAAAGGACTTACACCAATAACTAGTTTGTATTTCTTGAATCGGTCATTGTATGAGGGCTATGATCCCTTATATGGGAGACCTAAACTGTTGTATTATAGTTAAAAAATATAACAAAGTTGGGTTATTAAAAAATTGTAAAAAGTTGTATATTTTTGCACGTGTTGATTTACTACTATATTTATTGCACTATACAAAGTATTTTGTTGTGGCATTAGAGTTAGTAGTGCCATAGTTTCGAAGACCCAAACCTAGATTCTCAAGTGTTGTGGAAAATTAACACTCTCCTCGATTATGGGTGAAAATATCAAGATGCATGAAGTCATTCAAATGTATGATTTTACATTGGTGGTTTGTGCTCATGGTCATTGTTTTAGTGGGAAGGCAATGTAAGAATGGATGACAAAGGAGTGGGGGTCTCACATCAACTCATTGCCAACTTACAAGAAACGAGTAAGGGGTTGGCTCGTTTTCCTTTTCAACAAGTCTAAAGAGGTTCATTGGGATCTGAATATGGTTTGTAGTATCAAATCCATCCATTTAATTGCTAAGCATTGGACCACTCTTTTTGATCCCACTCGAGAGGTACTAGACAAGGGCACTATTTGGGTTCAGCCACCAAGACTAAATGGATAATTCTAGTTAGATCAAGCTCTCAAGGAAATTGGAAACAAGTTGGGGGAATGATTGGAGGTCAACCATACTCTCTATGTAGATGAATATGGTGAGGGTACTAGTAAATTTGGATAGCAGAGATGGCTTATGGGGTGCAATGGAACTCTTTCATCAAGGCATCACTTTTCTTCAAACTTTAGACTACCAGGGAATCCATTTCATATGCCATAGGTGTCGCAAACACAACCATAATGATACAAGTCTTCCAGTAGGGCTCAATGGAAACAAAGAAAAGTGCAAGTGCTTGTATCCCAGACAAAAGAGAAAGGATTTGTCCCAATGGAAACAAATCCTATCATCCTTTGTGCAACTATCTCAGATGCCCCTACTATCTTGATGACTCCAACTCTAGGCCTCACTGTGACTGTTCTTATGATTGTTGATGGGACTTCCACAAAGCACAAATCTAGTCATCCATGACTCCACTTAGCCACTACTTTGACCACGCTACCCTCAACTACTCTCTCTTCATCTATTTCTTTATCTTCTACTGTTAGTTGTATTTTGGATTTGGGGAAGGATTTAAATACAATAGAACATGTACACCCTGCATATATGTTATTGAAAGAAATTATAAGTTTTTGTCGATAGGTTCATGTGGTAGATATTAAATTCTTCAATGAGTCCTATAAGTCACATCCCTTGGATGGGTGACTTCAAGAAAAAACCAAATCTACTTTCCATTATGGCCAATAATTTGGCATGGTTATGTTAATAGCAAAAGCATTATTGTAGGAAATCATTATGCTTTTTTGATAGCATGATTATATCCTTAGATCAAATTCCATTTGTACATGTTTATGTAGAAATTTGATGGTGGTGATAAAAATTATTGAAGTCAAAACCTAAAAAGTGTATTAAGATTCATTAACCCAATATATGAGTGCAATCATTTTTTTAATGTTCATGATTCTAAAAAATAAAAGGGAACATATGAATATCCAAAATTAATTTTGAATCCATAATTTGAAGATGTATATGAAGACACCAAGTACGTTCATGACCCTAGAGAAATATGTAGAGAAAATTCTTTAGCCACATGTACCATTATATTTTGTTGATTATTGTAGCCTTGCAATGAAACACTTTTTAATGTAAAAGGGAATTATTTAATTTTCTTGATATGGCATGTTGTTGCTAAAACAAAAATATAACAAGAGGTTGCATCTCCTCTAGTTGTTCATTGATGAAAGGTTGTTTAATGAATGTGGTGTCATAAGTCCTTAGATTAGTAGGTATACAATGCAAGACCAATTTGGATGTATTTTATATCTATAACATTTTCCTATGGAACTAATGGGAACATTATTTGGGTACATAAGTGTCTTAATAGATGGATTTATGTTCATAAAATTCCCTACCGTTCAATGTTTATAGTTAATTTGATGTTAGGCCTTCGAGTACAATAAGTTACTAATTATTTTGTGCAGTCCCAATGTGTGGCCAAAATGTATGATTGGTCTCCAATTCGTATGTTCTTTGATATGAAAATACTATAAGTAAATCATAGTGGAGGAGCATATATGAATAATTTGTTGTAGAGATGTTAGAAAGTTTCTACAATGAATAACTAGTGGTTGGTTTTTCTAGTGGTGAAATATGAATTGAAGAAATATTGTTTAACATCTATTGTTAATGGTACATATTTCTTAGTTGGAATTATGAGGTTGCTGCAAGGAGGACATAATTATGTTTCAGTAATAATAAAGTGTTTTTGCATTTTCATCCAAAATCATGGCAATGATATTCCTTGTGGTATCAATGGAGATTGGTTGGAGATGGACAAAAATGTACACCTTCTATCATATAGAATCAAAACTAGGACCATATGGAAAGATGAATCACATCTTATATTTGGAGGAAGTATAACATGGTGTGTGTAGATTATATATATTGTTCATTGATGTTTATGAGCTTGATCTTAGATAGATTTGGTACTTGGGAGGAATACTATAATAACATGTGATATTATAAAGTCTTGTACTTATTGCCTCCATAACATGGAGCATGGAAATATTATGTAACCATATATATCTATGTATTATGTAAAGGGAATATCATGTATGACTCTTCTAAGAAGGCATATCGATTATCCATCCATCCTTGATGATCTGTATAGATTGTTTAATATAATTTCTAACCTCTAATAAAGTATGGGCCATGTGTTAGTTGAATTCTCTATGAGTGGATTGTGTTGGTTGTAAACATTAGGGGGCAAGATAGTCCTAAAAACCTGAAGTTTCCTATACATTTAGGTCAATTTCATTGAAATATGAGTGAACCATGTACTAAAAGGAGATATTAGTGGTTCGGTAGTTGCAATAGTTAGGCGCCCATGTATTTTGTTGGATTTCCACTCAATTATGTGGATGCTAACAATTTGGTAATGTCTACATAATTGCGGAATGAGACACAAACTCAAAGCTAGATCAGATATATACTTCATTGATCAACTATAGTGTCTTTGATGTATCGAAGCAATAGAAGATGACAATCAAGACTTACCTAAAAAGGATAAATACATGTCTAACTCACTAAGGGTGAAAGTTCGGATTATTAACTCCTACCTATCATATAGAATATTGTGTCATGCTTATGATCATACATGAAAAGGTAGTGGTGTTTAAGTATGGGGATTTACACAGTGCATTATATTAGATATCATTTTGGGATTCAACTGCGTTAAGTAAGTCATTCACGTATGACCATTTCCATCAGAGGTAGTCGTAACTGACTAAGTTCTCATGATTTTTTGAATAGTTCACTTAGCACTCATTGCATCGGGTGATGCTCATAGGGGTGAAGAAGTGGGATTGAAACTAGTGAAATGTGGAGAACGAATCACATAGCATCAATCATCACTTCCGGGACTTGCACCCGGTAACCAGGATTTCCCAGGAGGTCACCCATCCCAGATCTCCTCTGGCTCAAGCACGCTTAACTGTGGAGTTTTTCCCACAATCAAGCCCACTTAGCTTGCTACCTCATTTGCAAAACCTTAGCAAGTATTGTGCCTCATGAACCATTCAAGTAGAGATCCCTTAACTCTTTTTGAATTTAAGTATGGGGGTTTATGCAGTGCATTATATTAGATATCATTTTGGGATTCAACTGCGTTAAGTAAGTCATTCAACGTATGACCATTTCCATGAGAGGTAGTCGTAACTCACTAATTTCTCATGATTTTTTGAATAGTTCACTTAGCACTCATTGCATCGGGTGATGCTCACAGGGGTGAAGAAGTGGGATTGAAACTAGTGAAATGTGGAGAATGAATCACATAGCCTCAATCATCACTTCCGGGGCTTGCACCCGGTAACCAGGACTTCCCAGGAGGTCACCCATCCCAGATCTCCTCTGGCTCAAGCGTGCTTAACTGTGGAGTTTTAATGTATTGATCAATGTCATGTACAGTTGGTCTCAACATGTGTATTCTTGTTATGTGTTTTTAGGAGGTTGTTGGATCATGGCTTGATGAAAGATTTTGGTTAACAATATTTTTTAAGTGAGTGCATAATTGAAATTTCCTAAACACATTTTTAATGTGCCAAGATAGCACGTCTATACCAAAACAAACTTTTATTTATTTATATATGTACTATTACATTGTTAAATAAATTGAAGACACACAATTATGGTGTATAAAATATGTTCACTCTCCTATTATTTAAATTAAAATTCTGAAGACTAAAAGATTTGTATTTAAAACAATATATATATCAAGTAAATAAAGACAAATTAACCTTACATGAATTTCATTCTATAACATGCATCCATAGGTTTTGCATCCATTGGTACCTATGCAAACCCATGGAAAAAGAAATCTATGGTTAGGTATATCATGATCCAATGAATTTTCCTCATTACTTCTAAAACAAGCCACGTCAAGAGAAATAAACGGGAAACAACTGAGGTAGGCCCACAATCCACATGGATCCATATGTTTATATAGTAGGTTCACTTTAACATATTGATGTCACTTTTAGATATGGTGTACCAATTACCCTCTATACAATAGAGATTAAAAATTTAACTACTTGTAGGTTTTTTATTGTTTTATATAGATAGGAAAAGAGCAAAATATCATACATGAAAAATAGTATGTAGGTCTCTCCATCATGAAGGACATATGTGTGGATGAAAAGTAACGGAATAAAAAAAAAACATAGATGATATATGGTTTATTCTAATGGTGCAATGTCCAAGAGTAGAGGTGATATATGCATTGTTTTCACCCACAACATCTCCTCCATCTACTCTTATCAACATTCCTTTGCACATTTTAATGCAATTGCTAGTTTTAATAAGTTAAAAAATTAGAAATGTTAGTTCTATAAAAGAAATTTTGACATTGAATCATAATGGAGGGAAAAAGGTATATATCCCATTAGGAGGGAAAATCATCCATTTATATTTCCTTTTTAATGAAATATCTTATTTTTGGAAACTTTCTCATTTTTATAAACCTTCTCATTTTACAAAACCTTCACATCATTCATTGGACATTTTTCCCTCCTCTACCTACTTTCAAACCAGCATTTATATTTTTTCTCTGGTCATAATAGCTTGAGAGGTGGCAATTAAGCATTTATCTCTGCTCTATTCACAATACCTCAAGATTCCTCAGTTCTGGGAGAGTGAGTTTCTTTTTTTATTCACTAGTTTGAATATTGGGAGCAAGATGATATGATTACTCTTTTGTGGAGGCTGAGTGATACATTTTATTGTTCAGTCGAAGACTTGTTCACAGGGTGGAGTTTCATTACTAAAGGTTGGATGAGTTCTTTTTATTTATTTTGACTGTGTGTGGCCCCTGTTGAGGATGTGGTGTTTTTATATCGACTTGGAAAGGTCTAAAACATGTTTTTTCAAAACCCATGCTAACAACAATCATAGTGAATATTACTCCTTCCCTTCGTTTAGCTCAGCGTAAGAGTTACTGGTGCAAGTTCTCATTGAATGTGGAAAAATCATTGTGAATAATAGTCCTTCCCTTTGTCTAGCTGAGTGTAAGAGTTATTGGCGTATGTTCTGCTTAAATGAAGATGATTTGAAGGGGAAATAATACTACTAAACTAGTCAAATGTGAGCTAATATGAGGAGCTATTTCTCATGAGGAGAGATGACTAATTGTAGTATATTTCACTAGAGTTACATTATTAGGTACCCCTAATCCATTACATGTAAGACTTATTTTCACAATGATTAATAAAAGTAACTGTTGCCGTTTTTTTATTATTTTTATTTCATGCATCAGCCTTATATGAAATTTATGAATAAATAGATGATTTAATGAGCCAACTGGGAGTCATTTTAAGGTTCCTACTATTCATAATAAAATCTAGTAGAAGCTAAAAGTATAAAAGGCACCTACAGTAGTGAAAATACAAACTCTTTGAAGAAATTTGTCTTAATATTTAATTGCAAACTCAAAAATTTATTGGAAGTTGGGGTTTTTCTAAGAAGGAATCTTACATATAGTTTCCCATTCTTTGAATAAAGAGAAAAGAGAGAAATTCCAAATCAGGAATTTTTTTAGTAATTTCGATAAATACATTAGTTCATCTATGCTTAGGTAATTTAATAATCATTTCGTTTAGAGGTGATAATGAAACTAAAAGTTCCCAGTTGAATGAGTAAACAAGATTTGAATGGATGGTACATTAGTTCACTAACAGTTATGCAATATAACCATTGATCTTGGTACTTTACAGATCTTGCGTCAGAGTGGAGGATATATTTTGAATTTAATATGGAAGATGATAGAATTTTTGTTCCTTCCCAGATAACACACTTTCAATCATAGTGTCGTGAAACACGACAGTTGCAAAAGTCAATCCTCCATAACAACTACAAGATATCAATTTACATTTTTTACTTCCAAAACAATATAGTCATATTTGAAAATATTTATGCTACCCTTAACATTAAAATTTTATTTTAATCAACGCAAGAGCTTAGTACCGAATCTACTATTACAGCCTATTTCCATACACGATATCACATATCTACACATTTTCACATATGATGTCACTATGGAGACGTTATGAAGACGTTTATCTTTCTATTATAATTTGTAATCTTATTGGTTATTCGAGGTAGACAAGTTAGGGTATAGACAAGATATTACAAAATCTCGACATTACTAAGTCGAGTGGGTTTGTACCTCTCCCTATCAGTCGAGTGAGTCCGTACCTCTCCCTATCGGTTCAGTGGGATAAACCCTCTAAGTATTTCTTGGGTGGGGAGCTATTTATTTCACATTTTGACCTCTATGGTTTGATCTTCCCCTAAGTGAGCTTTGTAATGATACGTTGCAGTCGAGAAATAATCAACTACATGTATAGGGCGATGGAAATGATTGTTCCATTTATTATCAATGCTATCCTAGATAAGCCCATACTAAGCTATTCTATCTTTATGGTTGTCCTTATTTTCTCTTTTACTTAATCCATAGCCTCATAGATGTATCCCATGGCCAACTTTTCCCCATCCACCAACTACAACACCTTAACAAGAGGCTTGCCAATTTACTGAAATTTATGAATGTACAATTATTTCCATCGGTCCACTCACCTAACATATGGTATAAATTGGCCAAATGAACCTCTAAAATCTTTTGAGTATTCCTCTATGGATGAAATCTCCTTTTGAAATAATTCCTCTCAATTCATGCAAACTAGGGCCTTTGAAACCTTTCTTGTAGTAATAACAAAATCCCACATAGGCTTGTAATAAGGAGAGAGGGATGCATTGAAGGGGATATAGATGCATCATACAAACATATTACTATGTATTCACAAAAAACGGATTTATATTTCTTCTTCTAATGGGAATCTAAGGTGGGATGATTTTTACTTGTTTGAGAGCCACTAACATAACCGGGGGTTGTTGTGACATAACTTTGAATGTTCTTCATTAGGTTGCTTAACAACACTAGCAGGTGTAGGAACATAATGGAAGGGCTCCAAGACATTGGTATAGGGGATAGAGAGAGAGAGAGTATTCAACCTCAAATTCAAAACCAAAATTTTCTCCCACTACAACAAGTTACCTCTTCCTCTCTATTTCATTATTTACTTCCTTTCGCCTCACCTTGTGTTCTTCATTTTTTTAAAACTTACTTTGCATCTCCAATACAATTTGTCCAATCTCCTCTATGGTGCCCTACATGGGGAAATTTGGCCTCTTATCCCAACCAAGTTTTGTTTCAGCCTATGAATCCCTGTGTTTCTTGCAAAATTTGCAATACATCTCATTATCAAAAACATCAACATGGATCCATGTAGGGTATTTCGCTCTTGGGGCCATGGTAAATGAAAAGAAACCTCCAAATATGAATCATTGAAGATCTACTTTAAACTTCAAAGTTCAAGTTTCAAACTAATATAAATATGAACAATAGAAGACTGAAAGAACAAAAATGCCAAGACAGATTTGAAATTTTCATTTTGAGGAGAGAAAAACATAGGGATGAACATAAAAAATCCACATTTTAAGAAGAGGAAAAAATAGGGTAAAACTTATCATTTGACTATTTACATACTTGGGAATAAGAATAATGGACAATGGGCTCCTCCAAGCTTGAAAATGGGTTGTAGCATCCTCCCTTAGATGCCATATATCTACCACAAATAGCCCAATATCATTGAAAAACAAGGTTTAGCCTCCATTCTCACTTAACACATTGTGAGGAGACAAACTAGATGTTGTTCTGTTTTTGCCAAAACAGGAGGCCACATGGATTTTTCTGTACAATCCTATTTCATTTATGCAAGCATGCACACATAAGAAACTTACTTTTTTCCAGATAATTATGTAAACCAACATGATTATGCCCACTGCTGCCTTGCATGAGGAACGTTGAGGCTAGCACCTCGACTCCTGAATACTTGACATTCCAGTTGAATTCAGTCATTTTCCATCATGTTCTACCTAGAGAATCTATATTTTCAATCACATAGTTCATGTAAGACAAATCTCTAGTAGCCTCATGAAGCCAGGTCGCTGCCCAAAGGAGCGCATCAACATATCTTCTCTTGGAGGCATAATAATTTTTTGCAACATTTTTTTGTCACATTTTCCTTTGTACTCGTCGGCAAATATGAAATTTTTTTTGCATGGTTGAGAAGCTCATTAGACTAGGCAAGATCATAGTGCTTGAAAAAAATTGAAGAATCAACCATTGTCACTATTATTTCTCTTGCGAGATCTGATCGAACATTTTTTGCATCAATTCTATATGCCTGGCCAGGTGTGGTAATGTCTTATGGCCTTTTCTAGCAATCTGTGTGGTCATGTCTTCATGTCTTCATAGTACATGTTGAATCCAAAGCTAGATATCACTTCATTATTGGTTTCTTCCATCACAATTTTATCCTCATGTAATCATTGGGTCTCCTTTGATAAAAACAAATGTTATCCCACTTTTCTCTATAAAACCATGTGAAAGAAATCATCTCAAATGAATTTGCAAGTACTATTAATGGATCACCAAGTTACTTAGAGATATTTTTAGTAGATTATTTATGTCATTCATCCATTTTATATTTAAGGTAGTGTCATTAAAGGCTTATATTGGTTTTGACATTTTTTAAAGCATATTTGAGAAGTAACTTTAGAGCCATAATTCTTAGGAATTCATCTTAACAATGTGATTATAAAAACGATTCAAAATACACCTAGCACTAAATTTGTCTCATGGTTCTTATTTGGCTCCATTAAAAGATCTTCAAATTTTTTTGTTCTGTATATAAAAAAATTTCAACTATTGTCTCTCTTTTCTTGAATGATTGGCTTGTTATAGGTAAATTTCTTGTCTACTATTGTGTAGCAATATTTTTATGCCATTCATCCATTTTATATCCAAGAGAGGGTCACCAAAGGCTTACATTAGATTGAAATTTTTTTTTAAGTATATTTGAGAATGAACTTTAGAGCGATAATTCCTAGGGACAACTTTGTCTTGACAATGAGATTCTAAAAAAGACATGAAATGCATCTAGCACTAGATTTGTCTCGTTGCTCATATTGGGTCCCATTAAAGGATCTTCAATATTGGCTTTTTGTGTATACAAGTTATTTTCCACTATTCTCTATTTTTTTAAATGATTGACTTCTTATAGGCAATTTTCCTCTTTACCATTTCTAGGTGTAGGCATATTTTTATATTGTTAGAAGGAAACTTATTTGTTTAAAAAATCATACGCTAAATGGCTACTTTTTATATTAGTTTGTTAAGGGCTTTAATTGGTTTGATTTTAGGTCGATACAATGTTAACATGTTAGGCTAATTTTTTGTCTTACTCATAGTATGGGTGCTTGAGATAAATGTGGAAGAATAAAAGGATCCCCAATATATATATGCCTACGTAAATTTTATGTGGTGGTAGAAAACTGTTCATTAATTTTATCTAACAAAATAAAAGTTAATTTATATTAGATATGTCTACATGATTCTTTCATGCTAAAATATTTGAAGATCCGATGTATTTTGGGTGTGACATACATCCATACCTCTAAAATTGTAACCAATAAGAATGAAAAATGTAACATGGAATAAACCAATGAAAATATAAAAATAACATTCCAAAACAAAAGAGAAACATTCCATAAAGAAAGCAACACAAAAGATACTGATTCATTACTCATTTTAAATCCTCCAAGGTTGTGAGTTATTCTTTATTTCAGTGGTGGAAAGGGTTTTAGTGGCTCCAACTTGAATCATGTTTCATTGAAGGACTCAACCATTTTGGATTCCAATATCTACGTGAAGCTTAACTACCCTTGAATTCTCATTATTCCCAGCTCGTCGATGGAAGCATTTTCGAGTTTGGTGGTTTTTTTCCAGTCCACAATTTCCCCTTGACAAAGCGTTATCAGCCATAAATTGTAGCCATGCATTCTCTAGTTCTAGTTCTGAGTAACTATCTTCAACTTTTTTCTCATACTATATTTTTTTCTCATACGAGGAAGAATATTTTGCTGAATAACCTATTAGGATTTAATTGATTTCCTTTGTTATTGTGATGGTGAATCTAATGGAGGGATCGAAGAAGATTCTACTTGTTGTGAGGTATGCACTTGTTTCTATGGTTATACAGTAGGTGGAGACGACACTGATGGTTGGTGGTTTTCCATGGATAAAGAAACTCGATACTACCGCGTTACTGATTGTTGTTGTAAAAATCCCTTTTGATGTTGAAAAAGGTTTGAAGTTTGAACCAATATACCTATTGCATGCACAGGACCTTGTCCTTGTTATCCTATCATGCCTGATTGTATCACTTATTTCCCTGATTACAGAGAACTTGGACTAGTAAAACTCATTTCTCTAGGTGCTATCTCCACCACCTTCTCCCCTTTTTCAGCATGTTAAACTTCTAGGTACAGGCCTTGGAGGCCCATCTCCTTAACTAGTCTCTACAAATTGGTTCTACGTGATCATGCTCCACCTTTCCAAACCCTTTTACACTCGACTCCATTGTTGCTACTGACATTGTGGTTGGTGCTTATGTTGTTGTGGTTGTGCTTGATGTTTTGATTATTGTTGTTTATGCACTTGGTTTGGTTGCAAGCTCAATTAACCAACAGCTTGAGAACATTGTCCAAGTCTTTGAGGTAGAATTTGGTGTTTCTTTTCTACATTTTGTGACATAAATGGAGTAAGGGATGAAATAGGTTAGGGTGGTTGATGCTGAAAATTTAGGGGTGACTTGGATTTGGAATGTTAGGGACCACTAGCATGTTGGCGTTGAAGGGCATGTAGGATTGAATGTTGTTGTGGATGAGAGTTATTAAGGAGAGGTGGTATTGTATGTAGTGTTTTAGAAATTGGTTGTGATTGGGATTGTGATAGTGTGGATTGATTTGAAGGAAATCATTGTTGCTCGAGATGTCACTGACCCTTCTACTATTGTATTTGTTGGCAAAGCGTATAGTCTTATGCATTATGATTGGGATTTTGAAATTGAGAATGGTGAAAATTACTATTCGGTTGTGGCATCTAGTGTTGTTGTGTTGACTAGAAAAATTATGAGATGGAAAAGAAACATATAATTAGAGAAAAAAAATTATTTAGATTACTAGAATAATGTGCAACTTGACCATTTCCCTATGTATCCTAGAGCTGAAACTCTTGCATTAGCAACCACTGATCGTCAGTAGATTAGTTAGGTTGTAAATCAGAATGAAAAGAAAAAATGTTGTAAATAAGGTAGGTAATAAACAAAAAAAGGAAAATTTCCATGTTTAAAACTTAGACACTACACTCTCTCAATATTACAAGTTTTGCAGCTTTTTCTTAGAAAAATATTGCAGAGCTTACAACAAACATTGTCCGACACCACTAGATCAAGCATTCCAAAGAAAGATAATACAATAGATGATAAGTGAAAAACTTCCCATTCTCTAGTCCCACCATAAGAAAGAAACAACAATATTGAACTCCTCTAAAATGTTTTCCAAAGTATATAAATTCCTTTCATGATAGAAGATTAAAGAAGATAATTTGAATTTCATTGCACTGGCATAAGGGAGAGTTTACTAAACTAAAATATACATTTATAAAATTACATAAAAATATTATTTACATTTTGGAATTCTATTTACCACCAAATTCCATAATGTGTGGAAAAGAAGGAACACACAATGTTGTTTCTTTCCTCCCTTGGGCTTAGTCAATGACTTCACCAACGTTTTTTTAATAGAAAAATGTTGCTTATATCAACATAAAATATGATATATAAATAATAGGAAAATGGGCATGAAACTACATAATGCCAAGAAAAAGGTCTTTAGATCAACCTCTGACTCAATTGAACAATTTGACATTTCATTGTAGAAGAGTGCTTGGAAAAATTCAGAATATGGAATGCATCGTGACCCAACAAATAAATTTGATTACTTTTGGTAAATTTATTTGATTCAGTTTGGTGGATCAAATTCAAAATTTTCATTTATAAAATTCAATTAAATTTAAATTATAATTTTAATACTAAGTTCTCCGATCCTAATTTTGAAAAAGGGAATAATGTTAATGACAATCATAAATTCCTATGGAAATTGTTGTAACAAAATGACTAATAACTAAACTTGTTTCTCCCATCCCAGAAAAGATACAACACTCAAATGATTTATAGAAGACAGAGGAAGGGATTTCAAAGAAATATACCATTATGTCTTTGATTTCTCTATGTTCTCAAGCATGTGGTGCATTCTATGCTAGACCTAAAGGTGAAATAAAATTTAGTTTCATGGCCATTTTAATTTTGTTCTCTTATCATGAGTTATTTGGTGGTGGAACAAACATCTGAGATTGAAGGTAATTATTGCATGAAGGGTAAATTTTGACTGTCAATGTTTCAGAGCTTCAAAAGACCAAGAATTACATAAAGTTCTATTTTATCACCATGGAAAGCTTCAATCTCCTCAATGAGTTGAAACCTATTTTCCCAATTATTGAATATTTTGAATGCTATAACACAACAGTAGAAACTGTAAATTCTACCCCTAACTGAGAGAAATTTGTTTAATTTTAGATGCTTGTCTTTTCAATTTAATATTCTCAACAACAAATTTTACTATAAGAATTTGATATTACTTTTTTTAATTGTATTCTAGTTGCAATTAAGTAAAATTATTAAGGGTGAGTTATAATATGATGTTGAGGGTTATACCATTATTGATTTGACTTATAATTACGAGTATAGAAGTGGTCATATACAGGAAAGTTTGAGGGAATTATTCATTTTTCACTTATTTATTTACCGCGTAGTTATTTCAATTTTCCCCTTTAGTTGTTACTATTATTTTTTTCAGGGAGCAATAAATATAATCGACCCAGAGGACATGGATATTTTTGGGGAAGAAAACATCCAAAATAGAAAATCTATATCCATTATTATCCACTGTGAATACTCATCGATCAGAGCACCTAAGATGTGAGTGACATTCATATTACTGATTTTATTATCTTTTATTACTCTTACAATTGGTTCAATTCATCATTATTTGATATTATGTTATTTTAGGCTTTTCAGATTTACTATTTAGCAATCAAAGCTAAGGCATTAGTTTTTCTATGAGTAAAGAGTTTGTTTCAACTATGGTAAAGAAGTTTCATTTAGTATATCAAGAAATATTTCCTATATGATTAGTTTGTTTAATAGATATATAATTTTAATGTTGAAAAGTCAAATTTTATAAAGAAAACAAGGATAATGAAAGAGCAAAAACAAACCTTGTTTATTTTGTATTTATTGTACGTAATAGATAAAGGAGGGAAAAAAACCCAAAACCAAACTTAGTTTTTTTATCTCTTTTTATTTAATAGATATGAAGTATCTATTTGTTGAATAAATATGATATGAAGATGGATTTATGTTATTAAAATATCTAGAATGATGGATTTATATTAGTGTAGATTCCTTTTAATCAATATCCAATATTTACAAAAATTCCAAAAAATCAATTTTTTTTGTTGCTTAAAAGATAAAGCTTAAAATCAATATCTAGAGTCTAATTTTACTCTAACATTATTTGTATGGAAATTATAATGTTATTATCATTACAAACATAATGTGACAGGCATTATGATTTCCTCAAATGGCTTGTTTTAAACAAATAAGCATAATGCCTTCTTCTTAATTGTTAAATTGTCATATATTATGTTTTCTCTACTTGTTTCTTTAAGCAGAATGCTATCAAACAAATATATTAGACAAATTCAAGCCAACTTTGATAGATTTCTTGCTCATTTTGTTTTTGCTAAAGTAGTTGATTTCTTATTTTAAAAGATGTTAGTGATTATTCTGATCTAGATAATAT
>APFE031086585.1:175941-227322 GCA_000404065.3 Pinus taeda
ATTCAATTATTAGAAGGGTTTATTGGCATTTTCAAATTTGAAATAATTATGTTTTGATCCCATCTATCCTCTTTAATCATCATAAACAATATGACTACATTATGATGTTATCAAGGAGATCTATTTTTAATCTATAAGAGGTAGGTCACATATTCATATGCACATAAATTGTTTACATTCTTTCTAAGAACTCAGTCAAGAAACCCTCATGTTGCTTCCCAAAAATGTTTTGTCAAGTCTGGAAGGTTGAGTAGTAACATGTTTAAAATTGAAAATGTTTATGTTCGAATTACACAAGACAAAACATTAAAGGAGATAACTTTTCCAATGTCCACTATATTAATACTATTTAGAGAAAAAAGAAATGATATCTTCATAGATAGAGGTGGGCCAAAGTGACCTTATGCTAATTATCATCATCTTTAAGGGAAATGGGTTGTTGGGAACACTTTCAAGACTTGTGTTTTCAACAACCCTTGTGTCTTAGTTCTTGAAGGTCCTTTGGTGTCTTGGTTCTTTCCGTATATATAATTGAATTTTTATATTCATTTCTGAGGGTTTTAGATGAATCACATTCTAGAGATATGTATATTCATGAAGCACATTTGAAAACTATGCATTGGATTTTGTGTTAGATCCATCATGTCTAATCTCTTTGTTGAATTTCCTACTCTACACGATTTTTATTTTTAATCATCATAATAGTCATAATGCCTTTTTTGTCACTATTTAATAGAACTATATACAATTTTTAAGTTCTTCAGTGATTTCTTTTTATCTCCAAACTTGTATTAGAGGAGCCATATAACATGGAGAATTTGGTTTTATACCTTGGTTAGGATCAAATTTAAGCAATCGGCATTGATGTTATTTTTTAAGTCACCGAGCATATTAACCATGTGAAAGTGGCTTCCTCGTTCTAAAACAATTTTGATCTTCATCTATTGGATAATTGTTTTTCCCAGCTCAACTAATGAAACCTACAAAACTAAAGTTTTATAATTTAATGAGAGTTTTATAATTTAGAATTTATAGAGTTTCAAGGTATAATTCTTACAAGTAGATGGTTGGTGGTTCAATTCCATCGTGCCCTAATATTCATACATAATGGATTCAAAGAGTGATGCAAAACTTGGTGCAAAATTAAATGCAAAAGTGGATATAAAAAATGGCACAGAATTTAATGTAACATTAAAAGCAAAATGGGATGCAAAGGTGGACACAACATATGGCTTAACATGGGAAGAGAATTTGGATGCTCAAAAGCATGTGAAATTGGATGCAAGAAGCAGTATTAAAATGATGCAAAGCAACGTGGGATGAGAAAAAGGGAGAAAAATCAAACGTAAAAGTGGACGTAAAAATGGGTCAAAAAATATGAAAAAATGGGCACAAAAATGGATGGAAAATTTGTTGCTAATCAAATTCAACAAATGGTGCAAAAATAGGCACCAAATCTGGTGCAAAACTAGATGCAATAATACATGCAAAGTTTGAAGAAAAAACTAGTGTAAGACTAGATGCAACACTTGACATAAGACTAGATGCAAAAACTAACACAAAATAGATGCAAGAAAAGGCACTAAATTAGATGCAAAAGACAATGTAAACTTGATGTAAATGATGGCGGAAAAATGGAAGAAAAGAATGACACAAAACAAAAAGCAAAAATTGAAGAAAAAAAATGCAAAAAAGGGCACAAAATAAGAAGCAAAACTTGTCATAAAATTAGATGCAAATCTTGCTGCAAAATTTGACACAAAAGGTGATGTATAATCTAGTGTAAAAGAGGATGAAAAATCTAGCTTGAGAAAGGATGCAAAATCAAGTGCAAAAATGATGCTTTAAAAATTGTACAATATAACTATATTTAGCACCAAGTTGCTCATCCCAATTGTAAAAAAAAAACCCACTAAAATTTGGTGCTAAATTCGACGCAAACAATGGTGTAAAACTAGAAGAAAAACTTGTCATCAAACTAGATGCAAATACTTGTGCAAATTTGGAAGGAAAGCTTGTCATAAAACATGGTGCAAAACTAGATACAAAAAGTGGTACAAAATTAGACGCTAAATATGGCACAAAAATTGGGTGTAAAATCTGATGCAAAAAAGGATGAAAAATTTGGCACAAAAAATGACTCTTCAAAAATTGTACAATAGAGCCAGATTTTGCGCCAAGATGCTCGTCCCAATTGGAAAAAAAATGTACTAAAATCTAGTGCTAAATATGGTTCATATTGCCTATTTTTTTTGTAGTTAGAGGATTCCATGAAAATGGCATACCCATTTTCTTTGTCATGTATATATTCTAATATGAGTAGTGTAGTATCGAGGATGGTCTTCCTTTTAAGGGGAGGAAATCAATTCAACATGTTTTTGTACCCTAGCTTTTGAATAAGACTATGAAATGTCTCTGTTAATGGACATAAGCATGAATATCATATAAAATATTTTAATGATGCAATTGTGCTTTTATTTTTATAGAAAAATTACTCTGGATAATTGAATCGGTGAATCAACTACATTGGTTATTATTCCTTCGGTGGGAGATAGAAATGGGAATGAGTGGAAGTGTTTTTATTGAATTTACCTTTCCTAGATTTCTTTTATTGAGGTGAAATTAAAAATTTACTCTCCCCTTTTCTTGGAAGTTAGTTACTAGGGGAGTTCATAGTTTAACTATTAACTTCCCATGATAATCAAAGGTAGTTGAAAATTGTACCAAATTGTCCCTCAATGGTACCAATAGCTACCTACAATGGAATTTTGGAGATGAACCATAATTTTTCTAAGTTGACCGGAGGAAATATTATGATAAGATGGGTAGAATGAAGTGAATTCACAGGTATCGAGAATGAGGTGCACTCAAATGGATTTAGCAAAAATTTTGAGTGAAGATACTCATAAACCAGCTTAGATCGATCTAACACCAGATCTGTCATGCACTAAGAGGGATCAAATCCATGGAGGTGAAAAACTTATTTTTGGAGTGTATAACTTGAGAAAATGTTTTCACCTCAAGGGATTTGATGCCTATCGATGCATGATAGATCTGGTGTTAAATGGATCTAAGATGGTTCGAGTTGAGGTAAATAATGTTATATTTTAGATTATCATTATTATGTATATGTTTGAGACTAACTTCAAAATTAACATTATGTTTTCTTTGCTTGGCATGACCATATCATTATATTCTTTAATTTAGTCTATGTTGTTTGCCTTGAATGGTTTGTACATCTGTGTTTGAATGCTTTGAGTGGTTTGTGTGTTTATGTGTTTGGATTTTGTTGGTGATTTCTTTGAATGTTCCAACTGTTGTGTTATATTTGTATATGTGTATCTAATTGTCCGTTAATAATTAGTTAGTGATGAAGAACATAGACAATCTTGTTAATAGTTTGTAAGAGGATTGATACTGCAAATCTATTCCATTTAATTTTAGGTATCACAATTTATGACAACTAATTAATTCTCAATAGTGTCCCTCTAGGTATTACTCAATATATCTTGAAGAGTAGTTTTAATAATTTATTGCGTCAAGATTACTCTTGAAATATTTTTTTTAGTCGCTAGTGTTTGAAATAATTTATTTCCTTCAAGAATATTTTGATGATTTAATTATCTATAGTCTATTCAGCAAAGTAAAGAAATAATGTATTTTTTTTTAATGAGTGGTATTAGAATTATAAAATATTTACATTATTTGTTTCTTCCAAACAATAATCACATTCTCGTACAAGAATATTTTGATTTTTTTGAATGTTTATAAATATATATTTTCCTCTTATAAATATTATGAATACATTATTCTATGCAATTATCTATTAGTAATTTTGAATATATGTAATTGTCTATTAGCTATTAGTTGGTGTTGTAGAAGGGAGACGATATTATCAAGGATTAATTTGCACTTTGCAGGAGGATTGATTTTGCACATCTATTTCATTTTAATTATAGGTATCACAACTTTTGATAAATAATTAATTCTCGATAATATCCTTTTAGGTATTCCTAAGTATATCTTGAAAAATATTTTTTCTTAATAAACTAGAATGTCAATATTAACAATATCTAATGCATGTAATGCAAACAATCAAATAATATGAGAAAACAACATATGCACTGATATCAATGCATCTAATGCAAGCAATAAAATGAGATTAGAAATCAACATCTACATTGAAATCAATGCATCTAGTGAAAGCAATCAAGTAGGATTAGAAATCCAAATCTACACTGAAATAAATGCATCTAGTGCAAGGAATCAAATAGGATTAGAAATCAACATCTACACTGAAATCAATGCATATAGAGCAAGAAATCAAATAGGATTTCAAATGAACATCTACACTAAAATCAATGTCTCTAGTGCAAGAAATTGAATAGAATTTTAAGAAAACATCATCTACACAGAAGTCAATGCATCTAGTACAAGAAATATTCTTCCCTCTCTCTCCTCACCATATAATCTTGAAAAATATTTTTAATAATTTACAGTCTCAAGATTAACAACAACGAATCCATCTAATGTGAGCAATCAAATAGGATTAGAAAGAAGCATCTACATTGAAATTAATGTGTCTAATTCAAGGAATCAAATAAGATTAGCAATCAACATCTACATTGAAATTAGTGCATCTAGTGCAAGAAATCAAATATAATCAGAAATCAACATGTACACTAAAATCAATCCATCTAGTGCAAGTAATCAAATAGGATTAGAAATCACCATCTACACTAAAATAAATGAACCTATCGCAAGCAATAAAATAGCATTGTAAATAAACATCTACACTGCAATCAATGCATCTATTGAAAAGAATAAAATATAATTAGAAATAGACATCTACACTGAAATCAATGCATCTAGTGCAAGCAATCAAATAAGATTATAAATCATCATCTACACTAAAATCAATGTGTTGAAGAAATATTCTTCCCTCTCTCTCCCCTCCATCTATATATATATATCTCCCTTCATCTCTCATTCTCCATCTCTCTATCTCACCCCTTAAACACACATGCTCTCTTTCTCCATATATATCTATCTCTCCCTCCCTCCATCCCTCTCTCTATCTCTCTCCTAGTCCCTCTATTCACCTCTCATCTATATCTATATCTATATTTTCTTCTCCTTTGTCTCTCTATATCACCCCCAAAGCATACACACTCTTTCTCCATATCTATCTATCTCTCCCTCCCTCTTCCTCTCCTTCTCTCTTGCTTCTATTTCTGTTCCCTGCTGCTCTCCTCTCTCCGTCTCTCTCTCTCTGGTGTCATATTCCCTCTCTCTCTCTGTCTCTGTCTCTCTCTCTCCACCTTTATCTCTCTATCTCTTTCTTCTTACCAACCTTTGTCTCCCCTCCAACTCTCTCTCTCTCCCCTTCCTTCTCTCCTCTCTGTCATGTCCTCTTAGTCTTCCTTCCTCTCTGTCCCTTCCTCTCCCACCTCACTCTATATCCCCCCTCTCTCTCTTTTCCCTCCATCTTTGTTTGTATCTTCCTCCCACTCTCCTCTCTCCTTCTCTCCCCCTTCCTTCCATCTCTCCTTGTTTGTCTCTCTATCTCACCCGAAAACATACACACACTCTCTCTATCTCTCCCTTGTCACTCCTTCTCTCTCTCCACTTTTCTCTCTATATGTATTTCTTCTTCACTCCCTCTACCCCCCATCCAACTCCATCTATTTTCCCCTCCCTCTCTCCTCCTCTCTCTCAAGTCCTCTCTTTGGTCCTTCCCCTCTTTCCCTTTCTCTCCTACCTCTCTCTCTCTCTCTCTCTCTACCCTCCAACCGTGTCAGTATCTCTCTCCCCCCTCCATCTATGTGTCTCCCCCTCTCTCTATCTCTTACCCTTCTCTCCCTCTCTTAGTCATCTATTTCTCTCTTTCTTCATTCCTCCTCTCCTCTCTCCTTCATTGTATCTCCTACTCTCCCTAGTCACTCCCTCTACCTCTCCACCTCTATCACTCTATGTCTTTGTTGTTCCCTCCATATATATCTACAGTTAATATATATCATGATATATTCATATATATAATAATATAAAAAAATGAATATCATATTCAATTTAATATTGCACTAATCCGAACTTATTAAATTTAATAATATTAATATTATAATATCAATATTAGATTTAATGATCCTTTTTTACATGGCATGACAACAAAATTTATAATAACACTATATCAAAATAATATTTTCAAATTTTACAACTTTGATGTGGAAATATGTATGTCTTTAAATATTTTATTATGTGGCTTTTCCTTTTAAAGAATCATTTTACAAATGTTTAATTAAAAGAAATATTAAAAGATTTTGTAGCAAGATTTTCTAATTCTTTGTGTTGAATTGGCATTGACTCGAGTAAAGAGTAAAAATATTTAAAATTTTACCTAATTTGAAATTTTAAAATGGTAACAAAATTTGTTAAATATAAATTTATGATCCATTCAAATTCACCTACATGATAAAGGAACAATTAAACTCATGAGATAATAATTATATAATTATATTTTATTAAATGTTCTTAATCCATTAATAAAATTATAAAATTATACATAATTTAAAATTAGTGGACATTCACTAAAATTTCTTTTATTATTTTCTGAAAACGCTACATACTTACACATCTAAAATCATACTACGAAATACTTACACATCGAAAATCATCCTACACTGTAGAGTGCACCTCTAAATACAATATAAATCATTAGATAACGTTTTTTTCTATTAAAATCATGGAGTCTTTCTATTAAAATGGAGTAGTTAAATAACATTGTGTAATTTTAGAACTAACCATTACTCTAATACCTATATTTCATTCTAACGCCATGCATACTCGTCTATCTGGTTCGATTATTTTATTTTGTTCAATTTTTTCTAATAAATACTCGTATAGTGTGAATCATGTCTATGAAGCTTTCTAGCTAGTCAACTGCAGATCTATTCGTACCGCTGTAAATCACTATTTTGTCGGAATGTGGATCCCGCTGTGAGTTGGAATGTCAATGCCAAATCGACGTCTGTCCTAAATTATAGTCGGTCAATTGAAAATCTTAATCACATTAGTGACGAAGTCAGTGAACGCAACATCCAATTTATTTATGTAATTATAATCGATCTTATTTGAAATTCTCAATGACATTATTAACGATGTTAGTGAATTGAACATCGAATTTATGTCTTTACAATTCGGCATAATGATTCACCAACGACGCGCGTACAAAATAAGCAGACTTATTAGACTTTCTCAAAGAGCACCAAAGCATACCTTTTAGACTTTCTCCAACAGTAGCCTAGTGTCTGATAGTTATATCTTCGATAGGAAGGGCAGGTGAAAAAATATGACAGCTCTATTAGATATATCTTTGATACGAAGGCAGTTGAAAAATATGACAGGTTTATTAGACTTTCTCACGCAGTAACTATAGAATCAGTAATTTCTATTTTAGGATCCTAGTTATGTTTGGAAAGTTTGCTAACTCTCGCAAATTTTGGTGTAAAGGCAACCGTCTAGACGGTTATAAAACATGACCGTTTAAATGAAAGTTTAACGATAGCTTTTGTTGGAAGTTACGAGATTTCTTGTTATTTTGATTTGATTTTATCGTGCAGACGGTGTAGGTAGCAGGGATGGAATTTGACTGGCAATTTGTTGGTCATAGGGCGACTTATGAGTCCAATACAGTCCAAAATTTTAAAAAGATGTTAAATTTTTTAGTTAATATATAAAAAAGTCAGTCAAATGCAAGTCAAATACAATTCTGTTGAAACCCTTACTTAATATTAAAAAGGACTGGGAAAATGTGAAACCCTCGAATTTGACAGATAACTCTGTTTTGAAATTCCAATTGAAATTTCAAATTCCAACCCTCGTAGGTAGTACACACTTCAACAAAAAGACGCTATTGATCTAATTACGTCACAGACATTGACAGGGCAGAATTCGAAAACTGAAGAAAACCGTAGAATCCTTCCAAGGTAACGTAGAAACCTAGATGATACTATTGACTGGTAAAGATTGATGGTTTGGTGGGTCGGAATTACGTGAATCCATGAATTGCAGAATTTGACTGCACCCCAACAGGATGGGAAATAATAAGAAAAATCATGGAATGGATCTCTATGTTTTGATCACCTCGGTGTTACCTAGTATTCTTGTTGCAAAGTCTACTTGTTTTATTCTTGTTGCAAAGTCTACTTGTTTTGATGTTTCATTTTATTGGGCTCAATATTCCACGGTATAACTGCATAATTCCTGTTAAAATTTCTCAATCAGTTGGTACCCCAATCTCCATGGTTTCAATTGTCAATTCGTCGCCTACTATTCTTCTTATATAATAATCTTGTTATTTAGCTATCATGGCCCAAACATTCGATGGTATTGAGGAATTTCTTAAAATTACTTCATCAGATTGCCTATCATCCCTTTCGTTAGGCAGAATCCTATCATTTGGAAAACATAGCGTGTGTGGGACTCATTTGCATATGTAGAGTGGGGTATGTGATGACAACAGATTGACTTAACCCTCTAAATTGACTGTAGACTTCAATAATAACTAGAACGGATTGACCTCTCTCAATGGTATCATCTGTTTTGTTAGGGTGAACCTTATCGTTTTGAAAGCATGGTGTCTCTAGGAGTCATTTGTGAATTTGAGTGGGGTATGTGATGACAAAAGATGGAGTAAAAATTGGTGTAAACATTAATAATGATATCAACAGATTGAGCTCTCTAAACTGATTGTAAACATCAATAATGTCACCTGAAACTACCAGTTCTAACTAGTTTTTGAGAGTCTCTCTAAACATTCTTTTGAGTATTCTACGAAGTTAGACTATGTTTATCCATAATTTAAGAGTGAGTTTCTCAATAGAGTGTGATTAAGCTTGTCGAGGACGTTGGTCTAAGTGACTCTAAACTTTCTTGTGTATTTGTACGGTCTATGCAGTTAGACTGTATTTATCCATGAAGCTAGATTGTGCTTGTTAATAGAGTTGGATTAACCTTAAGCTTGTCCATAGAGTTGGACTAAGTTTCACAAACTGCAATACCTAGGTGTCCTTCGCTGCCAACTGAGTCGATGTCCGATATTTGAATCCTTTGCTACTTGTATAAATCAGAAGAAGTCAGCTCATATAAATTTAGGATTCTGTGGGAAGAGAACTTTGTTAGAGCGAACGGTGCGCAGTAGACAAAAAATATACAAAGCAATTCAATCATACACAGAAGACACAGAAGATTAACGTGGTTCACCCAACCAATCTGGGCTACGTCCACCAAACATAGGCATCGACAATCTTTATTATCAAATAGGAGATTACAAAATAATCAATTTCCTCACAAACTCTCACCATCCAATATCTGTATGGGCATGTATTTTATAGCCAAAGGAATCTAACTGTCTCATAAATCCTCTCACAACAAATATAGGATACATTAACTCTTTCCCAACTACCTTGAGCTAATATAGCGACAAATCCTATTGTTGTCACACATTAGAGATTTTTCCTACTTTGTGAAACAGAAAATCTCAACAATCTCCACCTTGACAACAATTAGCCTGATACCCTGTTTGTTTATTATTTTATCTTTTCTTCAAGTCAAGAGAAGCCAAACACCAATGTAGCTTCTCTAACAAAATTGGTTTCGTGAACATGTCTACACAATTCTCCTTTGCATGCACCTTTTCAAGAGATACTCCTCTTTCAGTGATAACCTGTCTTACAAAATGGTACTTGATTGGTATATGCTTCGATTTACTATGATAGGCCATATTCTTAGCCAAATGTATTGCACTTTGACTATCACAAAATAACTTGATGTTGTCCTGTAACCTACCAAATTCACCAAACAAGCCTTTCAGCCAAATCGCTTCTTTGCAAGCATGATAAGCAGCAATGTATTCTGCCTCAATAGTGGATAGAGCAACAACGTTCTGTAGCTTTGACATCCAGCTAATAGCTCCACCTGCAAGAGTAAAGACATAACCTGAAGTTGACCTTCTCTTATCCAAATCACCTGCAAAATCAGAATCAACATACCCGCAAACAAATTCACTACTCTTATTGTAAGTGATACAATAACTACTTGTGCCTCTCAAATACCGAAGCACCTATTTCACTGTTGACCAGTGTTCTTTACCCGGATTTCCCATATACCTGCTGACAACCCCAACTGCATGTGAAATATCTGGTCGAGTACAAACCATCGCATACATTAAACACGCTACTACATTGGCATATGGAATTCGAGACATATAATCATTTTCTTCATTTGTATTAGGACATAAACTCGAAGAAATCTTGAAATGGGAAGCGAAAGGGACTGACACAGGCTTCACATTGTTCATACCAAATCTCAAAACTATTTTCTCAATATACTTCTGTTGTGATAGCCATAGCTTACCATTGCTCCTGTCTCTGAAAATCTCCATGGCCAAAATCTGTCTTGCTGCTCCTAGATCTTTCATATCAAATGTCCTTTCCATCTGAGCCTTCAACCTGTTGATTTCTTCTATGCTTTTGCTTGCTAAAAGCATATAGTCAACATACAATACTAAGATAATGAATATGCCATTATTTAATTGCTTAAAATAAACACAATGATCGTATTCACTTCTAACATATTTCTGACTCAACATGAAAGAATCAAACTTCTTATACCACTGCCGAGGCAACTGCTTCAGGCCATATAATGACTTCTTGAGCCTACAGACAAATTTCTCGTTGCGATGTTGAACAAACCCTTCCGGTTGTTCCATATAAATTTCCTCATCTAAGTCTCCATGTAGAAATGCAATCTTAACATCTAATTGCTGCAACTCTAAATCAAGCAAAGCCACTAATGCTAACACAATTCTAATTGAAACTATTTTAACCACTGGTGAAAAAATCTCATGAAAGTCAATGCCAACTTCCTAAGAAAACCCTTTTGCAACCAGCTTCTCTTTGTACCTGTCTTCCGTATCATTCACACCCCATTTTGGCTTGAAAACCCATTTACACCCATAGTTTTCCTGTCTTTCAAAAGCTCAACCAGATCCCATGTGCCATTCTTACCTAAGGCCATCATTTCGTCCTTCATGGCTGCTTTCCACTTGTCACTTTTTGAACCTTCTATTGCTTTCTGATATCACAAAGGTTCATCGTCATTAGCAGTAAATGCAACTGAAGTAACATAATCATCATACCTTCTCGGTGGCCATTTGATTCTTATCGACCTCCTTAAGGATGTTTCTGGCGCTTTCTCGATTGGCTGACTACCATCTGTAGGAACTTCTTGATGATCAGTATGAGACCTGTTCATGATCTAAACCTGAACCCTGTTCATGTTCTGATTCTGAAACCTGTTCATGACTAGTATCTGAACTATGGTCATCATGACTATCATTAGAAATGCTATCAAACTGAATGTGTTGAAAGTTAGATACATCATCCTATTTCAATCTACTATCTACATCTAACTATACAAGAGAGGATTCATTAAACTTTACATCTCTGTTGATGATGATTTTGCGGGTAGTATGATCCCACAATCTATATCCCTTTGTTCCAACACCATACCCAACAAAGATATACCTTTTAGACTTTGGATCTAACTTAGTTCGCTGATGTTTAGGCACTAGAGCATATGCATCACAACCAAACACTCTGAGTTAGAATAGTCACAAGGGTGTCCTTTCCATACCTCTTGCGGAATCTTGGCCTAGTCACGTTCATGGGAGATCGGTTTTCAATACAATGCTGTTAGCCACAGCTTCGTCCACAAACTGGTGTGGTGTTTGCAACGCGCGGGGGCGGGGGGGGAGATACTCAGCTGACTGGCCGGGTGGGTGTAGCAAGAGTTTCCTATTATGCGTTCAACAACTCCATTTTGCTGAGGAGTATAAACCGTGGTCTTATGTCTCTCGATCCTGCATCCTTGCAATAGCTGTCAAACTCCTTGGAAGTAAACTCACCACCATTGTCAGTTCTTAAACATTTTATTGTTCTACCAGTGTTGTTTTCTACCAATGCTCTAAACTGCTTGAAAACTGAAAAAAAACATCAGACTTCCTTTTCAACATGTAGACCCATATTTTCCTAGAAAAGTCATCAATAAACGATACAAGATATGACAAGCCACCATATGAGGTTGTAGGGGCTAGACCCCAGACATATGAAAGGATATAGTAAAGTATTCCTTTACTAGTATGTTTGCCTGTTTTCTACTTTTGTTTACTTTGTTTTCCAAACAGACAATGCTTACAGAAATCTAACTTTCTAGACTTTAGATTTGGAATTAACTTGCGATCAGCCAAAATTTTTAACCCTCTTTCACTCATATTCCCTAATCTTTGATGCCATAAGTGAATGGAACTACTGCCATGTTCAGACACCATAGACACATGATCTGGCTCTGTACTTCCTTCTAATTAAAATAGATTTCCTACCTTCTTATCTTTCATAACTAGTAAAATACCTTTGTAAATTTTCATTACTCCACCTTGAATTACAGTCCTATATCCATTTGAATCAAGTGCTCCTAATGAAATCAAATTTTTCCCTAAATCTGGTACATGCCTCACATCAGTTAACATTCTAGTTGTCCCATCAAACATTTGCAGTTGTATACTCCCAATCCCCACAATATTACATGTTACATCATTACCCATGTACAAAACTCCATCATTAATTGATTTATATTCCTTAATTCTTTATGAATACACATGTGGTTTGATGCACCGGAATCTAACAACCAATGTTGATCATGATTTGACACATTAACTGATAATACTTCATCACTCATAACTGAACCAGATGCCGAACGTGTATCTGTCGTATTTGCCTCCTTCTTCTATGTCGAAGAATCTGCTTTAGAGGTTTGCTGCTGTTGCTTCCACCAGTCCTTCTTTAAATGTCCCGATTTGCCACAAAACCAACACTTTACCTTACTCTTCTTTCCTCTCGACTTTGAACGTGAGTCACTCGGCCTATTGGAGCGTCTTTCTTTCGAATGACCTCTAACCATCATAGCTTCTGATGTAGAGGCTTCTGAATGCGACCTTCTCCTTGTTTCTTCCGATAATAAAGATGAAACTACATCATCAAACTCAATAGTTTCTGATGAACCAAGACTTATAGAAGTAACAAAATGATCCCATGACTTGGGAAATGAGCACAATAAAGTAATAGCTTTGTCCTCAGATTGAATTTTTACTTCTATGCTTTGTAATTGCACCAGAAGAGTATTAAAAGAATTTAAATGATCATCAATCGATGTACCTTCCTTCATTCGCAAACTGTACAACTGTCGCTTCAAGACAATCCTATTGGTTAAGGATTTGGTCATGTACAGTTTCTCTAGTTTTGCCCACAAACCAGCAGCTGTTGTCTCCGACACGATATTAAACAGGACATCATCCACCAGACACAGTCGAATAGCACTTATTTCTCTTTCATCCATCTCAGCCCACTCATTATCTGTGATGTTGTAAGGCTGTTTGGATTTTCCCAACAATGCCTTTGCCACACCATGTTGTACAAGCAAATCATACATCTTCACCTTCTAGATCTTGAAATTATTTTTGCCATTAAACTTCTCGATTTCAAACCGAGCACTCTGAGTTTTCGCCATCTTGTATCAACCAAAAAGCAATAATCTCCAAATCCAACTTTTAAAGAAGTTAATCTCAAAAACCCGCCTATGCTTTACTACCTTTGCTTTAAAAAAAAAAAAATTATGCCATTGTACCGTACTCAAATACTGGATGAGGCCTTACACCATTTAGTTTTCAAAAGCAAATCACATGTCGTTCGAAATTCTGTAAATATACTTCAACTAAGAGAAGATAGTTATATTTTGAATGGAAATAAAAGGCTAGAAATAATTTTTACATAGAAGCAAATTGCAAGAACGGCCACCCAATAAAAGTAACAATTTGTCAAATTGATTAATCATTCAAAATAACGATGCGCCTTTTCGGCAGTTACATGTGAACATTTTTAAAGTCTTGAGAGTACGCTTCCTCAGCCCAAACAACTGACTATTCAGAATAATCAACACAAAAAATCTTATACACATGCACAAACTATGTTTCAGCACAGGACAATTTGATTTCTTCTAAAATTCTATAATACCTCCACACAACAATTATATGCACCAACATCTAATTGAATGTCTGAACACACCTCCACGCAGGCTCTGAAAAATCTCCACGCAGGTTTGAAATACCTCCACGCAAGTTTTTAATACCTCCACGCAGGTTCACACGTTGGGTCAACGCCTTTATCGTTTAATCCCACGCCGATCCACCAGCAATCAATCAGCAATCGTTCGGTTCAAGAACAAGTCCAACGCAGGTATAATGTGTTTGTTTGGTTGGGAGCGTCGTTCAGCCAACACCACCGTTGCCTAATCCAACACACAGGCACACCAAACAGTACGCAGGACAGACTAATCACTCCTCCGCTGCACGCTCCTCCAACATGCTCTGATACGATTTGTTAGAGCCAACGGTGCGCAGCAGACAAAAAATATACACAACAATTCAATCCTACACAGAAGACATAGAAGATTAATGTGGTTCACCCAACCAATCTGGGCTATGTCCACCAAACATAGGTATCGGCAATCTTTATTATCAAATAGGGAATTACAAAATAATCAATTTCCTCACAAATTCTCACCATCCAATATTTGTACGGGCATGTATTTTATAGCCGAAGGAATCTAACTGTCTCATAAATCCTCTCACAACGAATATATGATACATTAACTCTTTCCCAACTACTTGGAGCTAATATAGCAACAAATCCTATTGTTGTCACACATTAGAGATTTTGCCTACTTTCTGAAACATAAAATCTCAACAAACTTAAATCATAAACCTTGAATGCATAAAGTTCAATTGTCTACTCATTCCGAATTTGTAGATCAAATTCAACTGCCTACTCGAATTCTTAATTCTAAAGAAAATAGAAATAACAACAAGCATAAGAAAATATCATTTATCCTTAATTATGTGCATTTTTAATATTCATGGAATAAAACCTTACAATATTCATAGTTATCCATATCATGAAATATATATATATATATATATTTAAAAAAATAAAGCAAATATTATAAAAGATATGAAAACTGTAGTGATGTTTGTGATTGTAATTAGTGATGTTAATACTAAAATCTCAACTTGATACTTGTATTCAATTTTATTAGCGCTGAACCCTTGTGCGTATAGAATTAAAGTTAAATATTTTGTATAAATTTTTCTTTCAAAAATTATATATATTATATATATATATGTCTTTGAGAATCCATTTTATTTTTTGCATGATATATTGGATAGGTTACAAATAACTTCGTTGAATTATTTTCTCCCAAACCCCTTTTCCAATTAACAAAATTTTTTAAGATAAGTGAAAAAAATATTTAAGGTGACTCTCCCAACTTTATCAATTACATAAATGGGAAATCAAAGTTAAAAAATCATACTCTCCTTTTTCTATATCAAAACATAATTAATAAGGTTTTCACATGTTTCTTTCTCTCATGTAAATTTCTTTTCCAATTAATAAAATTTCGCAAAATAAGTGAAAAAAAATTATTTTCCAATTAACAAAATTTCTCAAAATAAGTGAAAAAATATTTAAGGTGACTCACAACTTTATCAATTAGGTTTTCACATGTTTCTTTCTCTCATGTAAATTTCTTTTCAAATTAACAAAATTTCGCAAAATAAGTGAAAAAAAATTATTTTCCAATTAACAAAATTTCTCAAAATAAGTGAAAAAATATTTAAGGTGACTCACAACTTTATCAATTAATTTCAGAAGAAAAATCATATTTTAACAACTTTATCAATTAAATGAATGGGAAATCAAAGTTAAAAAATCATACTCTCCTTTTGCTATATCAAAACATCATTAATAAGGTTTTCGCATGTTTCTTTCTCTCATTTATATAGGGAACGAAATCAAGAAGTCAATTGCCTTTCAAAAAGCTACTAGTTGACGGCTATTGGGAAATTAATGTAAACGGGAAGGCATCCTCAACCTTCTCCAGCTCTACCCATAGGAATAAAAGGTCCTTTTGTCAGTAGTGCCCCACTGTTTTGATATGTACCTTGGCGGTTCCTTTCTCTGGTGGAATTTTTTGGTAAATTATATATCTTTGGGGGGGAGAATGTCTACATTCTCACAGAAGGATTCTTCTCTCTATTTTGGGGTGCATCCGTGTTTATCTCACTACTCTCATACCTCTTTGTTGTTCTTACGCACAAGTCTAGAGGCCAATAAGGATACATATGAGACTTATATTCGAGCAGCTGATGGCTAACAAAGAGTTTTTTTTCATGGCTGAATAAGCTCGAAGTTGATTATTTCTTTGGTCAAGAAAGAAATTCATGTTTCTGCATCTATTATATTATATTATTATATTTTTTAATTGAAGTATAGCTTGAGTGAACTTATACAGTTTCAGTAAAACTAATGGTTAAGACCATATCTTTCTTCTTAAGAAACTAATGGTTAAGACTATATCTTTCTTCTTAAGAGGTTACAGATTCAAAACAAGAGGGTATAGACTCTAGAGCATGTATGTTTTCGTAGACTTATTAGGAAAATAGTTGTGCTAAGGTGGGTCCTTTGTCCCATAAACAAAAAGGTCTAATACACCAATGCAGTGACCTTAAAGTTAGATAATAATAATAATAATAATATGTGATTTCTACTGAAAGACTTTTCACTTTTAATAATAATAATATAAATTCATTTTCATTATTTTTTTTAAATATTTATATTTAATATATTTTAAAAAACATGTGCTTTTTGGATAACTTTAATTATATATTTACCTAATAAATTATATATTATTTTAACTTTAATGGTCTTCTTCAAATATTTTTTTTAAAATTATGTTTATAAGGTTTTTAAATGATTATTTTTATATAAATAGACTTTTAATAATATATTTTATTTATGCATTCAGGCTTTTGTGATTCATAATGAATTAAGAAAACTCTTTCGGTAGAAATTACATAAAATAGATTTTTGGAGGATGCTTTTCGATGTTGGGTTGTGTTATATTCTTTCCATGACTAGCCCATGTAGTTAACTGGGGGTTAGAGGGGAGGCGAAGCCCCCCTTCGTTGCGTCGATTGTGTAGCTGTAGGGGGAGGGGGGGATTCACACAGGGTTTGAGGCGTACCCGTAACCCCACTTTATGGGGTTGAGCAGACCGACTTATGGTTTTGTGCATGATTTTCGCACATGTTTTTGGATGTGATGGTTTTCGGTCTATGGTATTGGACACGATGGTTTTTCGGTCCATGGTATTGGATGCTTCAGCATGTATAAATATGTATTATAACATTGAAAGGAACATAATGAAAAATCAAGGTGGTAGTCCCGATTTTAGGATCCAGGGGAAATCTCTGTGTATATGTGTTTTATGTGCTATGTTATCGCATTGTTTATTTTCTATCTTTTAGAATTTGAATGCAGCTAATTTATGTACGGGGTTAAAACCTACATTTGGAATCATAGCAGTTTTGGCTTCAAGCGGATGCCTTAGTTGCTGAGGGGTTTCGCTCGGGCCTGTCATAGACCCTGTTCAGTGGGAGATCTACGAGATTAATTCTGGTGGTGAAAGAAGATGACAAGCAGTGGAAAGATAAAGATCGAGAAATTTAATGGTCAAGGTTTTGTGTTGTGGAAAATTAAGATGGAGGATCTATTGGTGGATAAAGATCAGTGGATCGCGATAGATCCAGGTATTAAACTAACAGGACTGTCCAATAAAGAATGGGAGAATTTGGATTGGAAGGCAAAGAGCACAATACGATTGTGTGTCTCAGATTCAGTATTTCTAAATATATTAGGGGAAGCTACAACAAAGGCTTTGTGGGAAAAGTTAGGGACTTTGTACCAATCCAAGTCTTTGGTGAATAAAATGTTCCTGTGGAAAAATCTATATAACCTAAGGATAAAAGATGGAGACTCGGTGATAGAGAATCTGAATGTCTTTAATACTATGGTAAGTCAATTAGCATCTGTTGATATTAAAATTTCAGATGAAGATAAGTGCATTAGTTTGTTGTGTTTTCTACCATATTTGTGGGATATTCTCGTTATTGCAATAGGTAGTAATGCAACTTCCTTGTAGTTTGATGAAATAGACTCGTCTTTGCTAACAGAGGAGATGAGACAGAAAAATATGGAGAACCAAAATGGTAATGCCTTGTCTGTACGAGGACGGTCCCAGAACAGAAACAAAAATAAGTCATCGAGTCGGAGATTTAAATCTAGAGGGAAATCTAAATCTGCAAGAAAACCTATAAAAGTGGTGTGCTGGAAATGCAAAAAGGAAGGGCACTACCAAAAGGGATTGTAAATCTAAAGCTCCTGATAAAGGAAAGGGATCTAGTGATGCTCCTTCCGTAGAGGTGAAAACCACCTTAGATGAAGGTGGGGATGTGTACTTGGCTTCTTCAAGTACACATGTAGATCATGAGGCATGGTTGAATGTCTCAGGTACATCCTTTCACTTCATTCCCAATAGAAAGTGGTTCTACGAGTATGAGAAATACGATGGTGGTGATGTCCTCTTAGGGGATGATAGAAAGGCTAGAATCATTGATCATGGAAAAGTAAAGTTGAAGTTGCAAGGTAGAAGGGTTAGAACACTTTCGGGTGTCCTGCATATTCCCGCATTGACCAAAAATTTAATTTCTGTAAGCAAGTTGGATGATGCAGGTGTAAAAATAGTGTTCGATAAGGATACCTGCAAAATGGTTCGGGAAGCACTGGTATTGATGTGGGGAGTTCGAATTGGAACTCTGTACAAGTTGCAATGTAGCACTATTATTGATAGGTGCAACAGTTTTGTGGTTCCTGAAAGTGGAGTAGAAAATCCAGTGTTCTCTGAAGAGAAGACCATGTTGTGGCATCAAACGCTTGGACATATTGGAGAGGAAATCCTTCAAATACTTCATGGTAAAATTATGGTAGAGGGTATGAGTAATATCTCTCTAGATTTTGATTTCTGTAAAAATTGTGTATAAGGGAAGCTGAATCGGGTGAGTTTTCCCTCTGATAGCAAGAGGGCATAACAGATATTAGAAATTATGCAGAGTAATGTGTTTGGACCTATGAAGGTTCTATCACTGGGTAATTCTGTGTACTATATATCATTTATTGATGACTTCTCAAGGAATACATGGATTTATTTCCTTAAGAAGAAATCTGAAGCCTTTGATAGGTTTAAAGAATTGAAGGCTCTCGTGGAAAATCAGACAGAGAAGAAGATAAAGGTGCTGAGGACAGATAATGGTGGAGAGTTTTGCAGCAAGGAATTTGAAGAATACTATAAGAAGTGTGGTATAGCATGATAGAAGACTACTCCATACACCTCAGCAAAATGGAGTAGAAAGAATGAATAAGATATTAATGGAAAGGGCAAGAAGCACGCTCAGTGGTGCCAGGTTAGGACAGGAATTTTGAGCAGAGGCAGTGGATACTACATGTTACCTAGTCAATAGGTCACCATCATCAGCGTTGGAGGATAAGACTCCACAAGAGATATGGACTGGTAAGAAAACCTCTCTTTCACATCTAAGGGTATTTGGATGTGATGCATATGTACATGTTCCAAAGGAGAAACAAACAAAGTTGGATAGTAAATATGAAAAGTGCATCTTTATTGGGTATAAGGATGCACGGAAGGTTGTGTACAACCGAGATGTTATTAAACATGAAGTCCAACCAAAGGAACCTAAGAAGGTAGAGTTTGAGCTTAAGGAGGAAGAATCAGACTCTACATTAGAGGAGGAATTAGAATATGAAGAACCACAAACTCCTGGTGTGAGAAGATTAGTTCGAGAAAGAAGACAACCAAAAAGGTATAGTCCATTTGCTTTCTATTCAAATTTTGCTTTATTTATTAATTACGATGATCCTATAACTGTGAAAGAAGCAGTAGATTCAGAGGATGGAAAATTTTGGAAAGAGGCCATGGTTGATGAAATGGCATCTCTGCACAAAAATGAAGCTTGGGATCTGGTGGAGTTGTTGGTTGGATGGAAACCCATTGGCAGCAAATGGGTGTTTAAGAAGAAGATAAATGCAGAAGGAAAGGTGGATAAATACAAAGCTCAGTTGGTAGCAAAAGTTTATTCCCAGGTGCCGGGAATTGATTTTGGCGATATTTTCTCTCTTGTTACCAAGGTAACTTCTACTATATTACTTTTATGTGTTGTTGCTTCTTTTGATTTTAAAGTAGAATAGATGGATGTGAATACAACATTTCTTCATGGGGATCTGGAAGAGGAAGTATACATGAAGCAACCTAAAGGATTTGCAGTGAAGGGTAAGAATGAGCTAGTATGCAAGTTAAAGAAGTCTCTGTATGGGTTAAAATAATCACCAAGGATGTGGTATCAGAAATTTAATACATTTATAGAGGGACTTGGCCTCACCAGAAGCAAAGCAGATCACTGTGTGTATTTTAAATTAATTGGTGACCATGTTATTTATTTGGTCTTATATGTGGATGATATGTTGCTGGTTGGAAATCACAAAGAAATTATCCAGGATTTGAAAACCCAATTGTCCTCCAAATTCGACATGAAAGATCTTGGTGCCGTAAACTATATTTTGGGAAAGGAAATTAAAAGAGATCGGGCAAGGAGGAATCTCTGGTTAAAGCAGAGGAAGTATGTCTAGACAATACTGTAGAGGATTAATAGAAAGGATAGTATATCAGTGAAGGTTCTTATTCCTGTAGGTGTTAGGTTATCTGCTGAACAGTGTCCGAAGACACAAGAAGAGAAAAAGGACATGAACTATGTTCCATATGCAAGTGGAGTCGGTAGCCTGATATATGTAATGGTCTCTACAAGACCAGACATTGCACATGCAGTGGGAGTATTAAGCAGGTTTATGTCAAAGCGAGGGAAGGAGCACTTGATAGTAGTGAAGCGGGTTTTTAGGTATTGCATGGCACTAGTGATTATGGTTTGTGCTACTAAGGAAGATTAGGATTGGATAGAATGTTGGATATTCATGGCTTTGTTGATGCATACTAGGTTGGAGATCTGGATCAAGGAAGATCTACAAGTGGGTATGTGTTTAACCTATTTGGAGGTGCAGTTAGTTGGATGAGTAAGAAACAATTTGTAGTGGCCCTATCAACCACAGAGGCAGAATACATGGTAGCCACTCTTGCAAGCAAGAAAGCAGTTTGGTTGGAGAGATTGTGTTCAAATGTGGGGTTAGTACGAGGAGCTATAAGGATAGACTGTGACATCCAAAGTGAAATGTTTTTGGCAAAGAACCCCCCATATCATTCAAATACAAAGCACATTGATGTTCAGTATCATTTTTTGAGGGATATGATAGAAGAAAAAAAGGTGTTTCTCATAAAGGTGGACACTTTGAAGAATACTACAGATACATTGACAAAATCAGTGAGCTCTGAGAAGTTCTCTTGGTGTAGAGAGACAATGGGCATTTCCAGGCTAGAGAAATGACTAAGCTCTCTTGTGGCCCCCTGTGGAAAGAAAACAATAAGTAGGAGAATGTTCGGTTGTGTTATATTCTTTTTAAGACTAGCCCACGTAGTTAACTAGGGGTTAGAGGGGGGGCAGAGCCCTGCTTCATTGTGCCGATTGTGGGGGGGAGAGGGGGGGTTCACAGAGAGTTTGAGGCATACCTGTAACCCCACTTTATGGGGTTGGACAGAACCACCTATGGTTTTGTACATGATTTTCACACATGTTTTTGGACATGATAGTTTTCGGTCCATAGTATTGGACGCAATGGTTTTTCGGTCCATAGTATTGGGTGCTTCAGCATGTATAAATATGTATTATAACATTGAAAGGAACATAATGAAAAATCAAGCTAATAGTCTCAGTTTTGAGATCTAGGGGAAAATATCCATGTATATGTGTTTTATGTGTTATGGTCTTACATTGTTTATTTTCTATGTTTTAGAATTCGTATGCAGGTAATTTTTATACGAAGTTAAAACCTACATTCGAATCAACAAGTTTGGTTCATCATCAGGACCACATCAAGAGGCAGACCATGGCAAAAGCTTAAATAGAGAGAAATGTAGAGACCATGTTTCAAGTAACAATTTGAATAATAATATTTAAAATTATGATATTTAAGTAAGGGCTATATTAAATGGCTAGTTTTTTAAAAGTAATATTTAAATTATGATACTAGTTTCTTAATTTATTGAAAAGAAATATTAATAAGAAACAACTATATTAAATGACTAGTTTTTGAAAATTAATATTTAAATTAATTTTATAAAACCAATATTATTTATTAAAAAATTATTATTATTGGAATAATCAAAATTAATATAATATAAAAAATATAAAAACACTAACAAGAATAAAAAAAAATCAAATTCAAACTCTAAACAAGGAGGGAAGTTAAAAATTATAAAAAGGAGTTAAGACCGTAATCGAGATAAGATCTTTTAACAAATAAAAATAATTAATGGAAATAAAATAAACTAAATTATTCATCACGTAGGGGGGTGAATAATGGACATGTAAACACAAAAATCGGATAGTCCTACCAAGATTACAATAAAAAAAATAATGAAAAATAAATAAAATAAAACAAAAATATACACAAGTCAAAAGAAATATATATATATATATACTATATATATATATTATATAATATATATATAATATATTCAAAGAAAAGTAATCAATAAAGAAAACATGGTCACCAATAAAATATAGGGTTGAGGCTCATTAAACAAATAATATAAATAAATAAAGTAGTTAAGAATGAGTAAGATGATAAAATACTTAAGAAACCATGAGCAATCAAGAAAATAAACTCTAATGAAGAATAAATCAACAACAAATACGATAAAAAAGTACACCAATACCTACATAGATAAACAAACAAACAAAATAAGTCCCAAAAAGAAACCTAAAAACTAGGAGAAATCAACAACAAATATTATAAAAAGGACACCAATACCTACAACGATAAACAAAAAAACAAAATAAACCCCAAAAAGAAACGTAGAAAACTAGGAGGACATGACACAAACCCAACTTCTACTAATATTACAACCATCATCTTTGTTCAAATTATTGGGCCTTTTTTCAATTTTGAGGGCCTCCCTCAATTTACAACGATCAAAATGACTAACCTTAGCAATGACTTGGGCCTCCTCAATGCATATGTGATGCTTAGATTTATCTGCATGCTCTGTGAAAGCAGAGTAGAAGGTCCTACCATGCTTGATGTCAACGGCATGCTCATGAATCCTTTGATTAATAGAGTGACCAGTCTCACCAATGTAGGGAGTCCCATAAGAGCATGGAATAATGTAAAAACATTTCATATTATTGGGGTCCACTGGGTCTTTCAAAAATCTAAGGGAGCTATGGATTTTATTTAAAGGCCTAAAGGTTGGAGCGACCTTATTCTTCCTTAGGATCCTCACAATATTTTCAGTGGTCCCTTCAATAAAAGGAGGATGAACAACAGAAAATTGATCCTTGGTATATTTCTTAGCACTAGAACCTTTTTTCAGCTCTGAAGAAACCCTTAGTAAATTAGTGTCTACTATACCCATTATTAAAGAAAACACTTAGGAAATGTGTGTTTTTCATTGAGATGGTTGTCGTGAGAAACCCTTAAAGATTGAGTAGTTAGGGTGTTGAGAACACCAAGCTTTTGAGTCGGGAAATTATGAGAATTAGCACGATGATATTGTTCCGTATGAGTTTTCTTACGATATACTTTATGAGAAAAAGAGCCATCATCACTCTTTGAGAGGAGGATGTCAAGGAAGGGCAGACTACCATTACTTTTAAATTTGATGGTGAACTTTATGGAACTAGATTGATTGTTAAGATGGAGAAAAATAGTTCCAACTCCTCGATAGCATGGGACCATATGAAACAAGATTCATCCGCAAACCTCTTCCACATCTTAGGTAGAAGACAAGAAGAAGAGAATGCCTTTGATTCAAAATCCTCCATGAATAGATTAGCTACCATAGGGGAGAGGGGGGAACCCATGGCGGCACCGCAAGTTTTCTCATAGAATTCCCCATTGAATGAAAATAAAGTTGAAGTAAGATAAATACCATCTAAATAAGTCGTATCAGGATCTGTAATGCACTTGATGACTTCAATGGCCTCATTGATAGGGATATTATTGTAGAGGGATACCACATCAATGCTCACAATCTTGTCATCTGGATCAAGCTTAAAAGTCTTTAACTCATTGAAAAACAATGCAGAGTCCTTGACGAAGGATTCTATATGCCCGAAAAGGGACTTAATCTTCTGGGCTAAATATTTAGCAAGAAGATAAGTTTGCCCTCCTATCATGTTGATAATGGCTCTCAGAGGATCCCCTTGTTTATGAATCTTTGGCAAGCCATAGATTCTAAGGGTAAGATGGAATATTTATATAAGCTTATGGCTAAACGAGCTAACCGAGCTACTAGCCTTGATAGCAAGAGCCACACTTTTGGAAATCTTCTTCAGGGGATCCTTGTTGAGTTTCCTGTAGCTCCCACTATTATGGAGGTGGTCCAACATCTTCCTATAATAATCATATTTATCAAGAATAAACACACCACCACCTTTTTCAACTTTGAGAACAATAATATTCTTATTATTGTTTAACGATTTGAGAGCATCAAACTCAGGTTTGTTGATGTTTCTCTTGGGGAGCTTTGAATTTCTAAGGACAACCGTACAGTCTTGATGAATGATATCTTTAGTGGTGTCTGGTAAGTTTCTAATACATATTCAATGTCATAGATGATATCATCGACTGTGCTCTTTCTAGGAGTAAGTGTGAAATTTAAACCTTTCTCCAAAAGACTAAAGACAAGGGGATCAAAAGAAGAGTTAGAGGCCAATGAATGCATCAAGCACATTATGGATCGTGGTACGTCTTATTTAGTTGGTATTTGTCTTACTTCAAGTTTCTTTTCATTCGATGGGGAATTCTATGAGCAAACGTGTTGTGTCACCATGGGTTCCCCCCTCTCCTCTGTGGTAGCTAATCTATTCATGGATGATTTTGAATTAAAGGCCTTAACTTCTTCTTGTCCTTTGCCTAAGATGTGGAAGAGGTTTGTGGATGACACTTGTGTCATCTGGTCCCATGGTAATGAAGAGTTGGAAGAGTCTTTCCTATATCTTAAAAATAAATCTGGTTCCATAAAGTTCACCATTGAATTTGAAAGTAATGGTAGTATGCCCTTCCTTGACATCCTCCTCTCAAGGAATGATGATGCCTCTTTTTCTCATTAGGTATTTCGTAAGAAAACTCATACGGAACAACATCTTCATACTAATACCCATCATTTCCCAACTCAAATGCTTGGTGTTCTCAAAACCTTAGCGACTAGAGCTTTAAGGGTTTTTCATGATAGCCATCTCAATGAAGAGAAAGCACATCTCCTAAGTGTTTTCTTGAATAATGGGTATAGTAGACACTAATGTACTAAGGCTTTCTTGAAATTTGAACAAGGTCCTAGTGCTAAGAAAAATACCGACGATCGATTTTCTAACGTTCATCTTCCTTTTATCCAAGGGACCATTGACAAGATTGCAAGTATCCTAAGGAGGCATAAGGTGGCTTCAACCTTTAGGCCATTAAATACCATCCAGAGCTCCCTTAGATATGTAAAACATTGAGTGGACCCCAAGAATATGGAGGGTGTTTATGTTATCCCATGCTCTTGTGGGACTCCCTACATTGGTGAGGTTGGTTGCATGATTAATCAAATGATTTGTGAGCATGCCGTTGACATCAAGCATGGTATGACCTGCTCCTATGCCTTGGCAAAGCATGTCAATAAATCTAAGAATCACATATGCATTAAGGAGGCTCAAGTTATTTCTAGGGTTAGTCAGTTCCATCGTCGTAAATTGAGGGAGTCCCTAGAAATTGAAAAAATACTCAATGATTTGAATAGAGATGATGGTTGGAATATTAGTAGAAATTGGGTCCCTATCTTGTCCTCCTAGTTTTTTAGGTTTGTTTTTGGAATTCATTTTGTTTGTTTGTTTATCTATGTAGGTATTGGTGTCCTTTTTATAGTATTTGGTGTTGATTTGGTCTTTGTTAGAGTTTATTTTCTTGATCCTTCATGGTTTCTTAAGTATTTTATCATCCTATTCATTCTTAACACATTTTAGTATTTTTATTAATTGTTTATTGAGCCTCAACTCTATATTTTATTGTTAACCCTGTTTATTTATTGATTACCTTTCTTTGAATATATATATATATATATATATATATAGAGAGAGAGAGATGAGGGAGAGAGAGAGAGAGAGACTTATGTATATTTTTGTTTTATTTTATTTATTTTCCCAGTAATTATATTTAATTTACTTTATTTATTTCTATATTTATTTTATTATTAAATGATCTTGTTCTCATTAAGGTCTTGACTCATTTTAGATTTTTTTTATATATTATATTTATTTAACTATTTTTCAATTATTTCCGAGTAATAATATCTTTTTAATAATAATTTTGATTTTAATAAATTAATTTAAATATTATTTTTCAAAAACTAGTTGTTTAATATAGTCGTTTCTTATTAATATTTGTTTTAATAAATTAATAAACTTAATATCATAATTTAAGTATTATTATCAAGTATAGTTGTTACTTGAAATTATGGTCTCTACATTGCTCTCTATTTAAGCCTTTTCCATGGTTTGCGTCTTCATCTAGTCCTGATGATGAACCACACTTGCTGGCTCAAAGCACATCGGCCAAAAATTTCTCTTCTGTGATTTCTACCGAAAGACTTTACTTAATATATTTTATTATTAATTATGCGTTATTAAGTAATCTTTTTATTATAAGATAATATACTGATATTATAATATAAATTTTAAAAAACAATAATAATAAATAAATTTAAGTTGTTAATTTTTTCAAGGTAAAATGTAAGAATGTCTTTAGAATTAATTACGTAAGAGATTTTAATAAACGTGTTTCAAACCATCCACACACCTAAATATTTTAATATTTTTTTAGAATAAAATATAAGAGTTTCAACATTAAATGTGTTCAATATTTTTTGGGTTTATTTTTAGTAAATTTGTTATAATCAATATAAGATATTAAATATTATTATTATTATTGGTGTACGAGACCCCTTTGTTTGTGGGACAAGAGGCCCACCTCTGCGTAGTGATTTGACTGCACCAAGTCGACCCCCTTGTTTATGAGACCCCTTGTTTGTGGTACAATGGACACAAATTGGTGTTCGATATCCTCTTGCTAAGTCTACAAAGTTATACATACTCTACCCCCCTCCGGTTTTGAATCTATGACCTCTTAGGAGAAAACACATGCTTTTAACCACTAGACTCACTCAAGTTGTAGATACTAAATTTCGAAAAAATTTCAAATTTCAAATTTATTTATATATTACAAGTATACTTCAAATAATTAAAAATATAGATTTTTCCAAAATTGATTTTCCCAAATAATAATTAAATAAAAGAACTATAAAACAATTACACTTTCAATATTATAAATTAACAGTAAAATAAGCATTTTCAAAATTTTGACATATAATCACTGTTAACTATTAGGTAAATTTGAAATGAGCTAACATTTTATGCTATTGTGAGGGTATTAGAGTTCGAAACTAGGGTTTGTCCACTTCAATTTATTTTTGAGCAGATCTATTGCCTGGCTTAGCTTGAGTGTTAGAAATAAGTGCCCCAGTTGGTGGGGAGACAGGGATGGACAACCCTCCTTTACAAATATTGTAGCATGACATTTGAAGTGAGGAGTTGGTAATGTAGACAAGTTAGAGGAAAGTGGAAGGTCTTAGGAAGCTCCAATTTTGGCATCTCAATGGTAGTTTGAATTGAGAAGACATTATCTACCAAAGGTTTCCAAAAATCCCAAACTCGTTATTCCTCTGAATAGTTTGGAAAATAATCATAGGTGAATGAAAGATCATTCTTTCCTTTGACAGTTTGATAGAGCAAGACCAACGGAAAGAGAAGTAAAATGATGGATTCAAAATAAATGACAACCTAAAGGTGAATTTGATTTAAAATCAGGTATGAAAGGGTTTTTCATAGTGATGTTTCAAGTTTGGAGCACAAATTAGGGTTTTTGAGGGATGCTCCTATTTCTTTAACAGTGCAATGTTATATATGAGACATTGAGAAGAATGTTTCAATCTAGACAAGGATTTTTTTTGGCTACTTTAGTCTAGGTTCGATTCTACTCTCTACCAAAAGAATTTTGGATTATAGAAATTTTGGAGATAGGAAATGTGATTGGAAAATTTGTGAATGTTTTGGAGGTCACTAAGCGAGAGAGAAATATGTCTTATGTGAGAATCTGCATCTATATGAACATTTCCCATCCTTTACCAAATTTGATTGTTTTATAATACCAAAGAGTGGTATGGACTAAACCCTTGAATTATGAACATGTACCATTTTGTTGTCCTCATTTCGATGAGCATGGACATATGTTGAGATATTTCCCACATTGCATGAAGGAGAAACAAGATCTAGGGATGGAAATGTATGATGGTTTTACTAAAGTCCCTTCTTGAAGAAGGAGTACTCATGGAAGAATGGCCCATCTGCAAAAGATAATTAAATATAAACATGTGTTTGCAGCTTTAGATGGAACGAAGGAATATTTTTCCTTTCCAAATGACATTTTGATGCTTGAGATGAAAAGTGAACACTTGGGGGACAAACTTATCCAAAAGAGGAAATTTTCACATGAAGATATGAAAATGGAAATAAAAGAAAAAATTGATCTTCCATGAATTACAAAAGTAATGTTGTTGATGAATAAAAAGGTGGGTACCCTTGTTGATGAGGAAATAACTCTTGTGAATCTTCTAAATGATTGGGCTATGTAGGATTTGGCAGAATTTTCTAAGGACCAAAGGGAGCTTTATGCATAGGCTTATCTAAGATGGAAGAATAGACATGGTCAAAATAAAGTAGGCAACAATGACTCCCACCCATCACAATATGAGAAGGATAAGGGAAAAGATATTATTAGTAAATATGTTAAAAGGAAAGGTAAAAATATGACATGAGAACTACTTTAGAATACTCGAGAAGAGTTAATCAATTCGGGACAAGAAACAAAGATTTTGGATTCTTTTCTCCCTCTCAACAATTTATAATGAAAATCATTAAGTGGAATATTAGGTGTATTAATAGTAAAGGGAAACGATGTCATCTATGGGAAGATTTAAAAATTGAAAATTCTGTCTTGGAGATTTCACAAGAAACCAAGATTTCCATCTCAAAATTGTGGGAAACAAGTCCTAATTTCTGGAGAGGATGTGAAGTTATGTTTATCGATGCATGGGTTAGTTTTTGGAGGTCTAGCAATTTTATGGAATTAAATAGATGTAATATTTCAAGACCAGATAGCTAGTCCTTGTAATTTTATTGGTAGATTTCAGTATCTTATGATCCGATCCAAGGTGAGCCTCTGACACAAAATTGATCTTCATTTGGATCACTTAAAAGGATTAGATTTATAGGACTAATTTAATTGAAATTTATTGCATTTGAAGGCTTGAATCTAATTTGAATTAAAACATCATTTAATTGTGTTTTTTTTTGTTTTTATCATCACTTAGTTCATCTCAACTTAATTGTGGGAAATATAAAGACATGCATAATAAAACATGAGACAAGGTACCAAACAAATAAGGGAAATATCACCAAGTTGGTAACAAAGTTCACCCAGTGTGGGCTAAATCTCTAGGTTCATGAATCCATGAATTTCTTCATTCTCTTCTTCAAAGATACTCTCGTTTACAAAGGGATGAATGCCCACATCATCAATTGGTGGTAGAATTCCCACAAAAATTGCAATATCGAGGAGATGCTCTTATAAAGAGACAATATCCTTTGAATGGGTTGATCTCTCAAAAGCATGTAGCATAAATCAGACTCTCTCACACAAAGTGGCAATAGGTCCTCTTGAATCTATTTCTTAAATTCAAATCATACTCATCATTGTCATACTAGTCTCTCAAATTGAGACCAATGAAGGTAAACATTACTACTTTCTGACAAAGAATCAAAGTGGTATTTTCTCAGCACCACACTATTTTTGTTGGTGTGCAAAGTCTCAAATGATGAATTCCTTGTAATGATTCAGATCTTGTTTCCTTACTACATCATACAAAGATCACAAAATCCTGGAACATACATGCATCCCTTCGCAATATCCAAAAGGAGACAAAAGCCATAAATACATAAATCTTACTTTGGTTCTTGTGCCAAGGCAATCCCAATGTTTCTTAAAACACAACTAACACATGACTAGCACGTTCTTCTTTTCATTTTATGAATTTTAACTATAGACTCGACCCCCTTCTGAAGAGTATAACCTTGCCTCGTTAAGTATGCCAAATAATCACTATCAAATGCGAGCTTCAACCACAAGCTCTAAATTATGTTGCTCAAATTGCAACATACTGCATACTAGTAGCTCTCTCTTGGAATTATGCAACTTTAGAGTATAAACATTACCACCTTCTAACATGTGTAAGGATACGTCAATGTTCGTTCTAAAAATTAATGGAGAACATGAACATTTACCATGATCCCTCAAATTTGATGCTCAAATATCCATTCTTACTATGGCCTTGAATGATTTGTGAAATTCTATGAAACATGAGTATGAAACCAACCAGGTTTTGACATTTTTGTTGGAAATGAGCTCACTACTAGGGGGGTAAATCAGTAGTGATAGGAATTATAAAAAATTTCAATTTTATTCCAATTACTAATTCACATACACATACATTAACCCATTAATAAATCATATCACATAAAACATTAAACAACTCAATACATAATAAATCTGAATTTGCAACTACACCAAGATCATCACATGTGAACCATAAAATTAACCAAATAAACATGCACAAGAGTACTCAAGATATTTCTCATAGAAAACCCCCTTTCGAGTCAAAAACCACTTGTGTGGTTCTTGTGACACTCAAATAATTTTATTATTCATCAAATAATTCAATTACATAGAATATACAAATGGCTACTATTAGTGTGGAACTTTGTCTTCATCTCACGATTCTTTGGAAACTCATCTAGACCAACAAGCCTCATGTAACTTACATTGGACTCATGAAGAAAAATATTCTCTATACTAAATTTGCTAGAGCTCCCACTACACTCTTCCATGTGACCCTCATGTTATTCATTTTTCAGACTGGAGTCAACCTGAACTACTCAGCTAGAACAACACAACAACCTCTAGGAATAATGTTATATGGAAAATTCACTTTTGCAGACAAAAATGAACGCCTTGGATCTAATGATACAATCTAGAAAAACAAAGGGAAAATATATCCTTATTTTCCTTAGAGAGACTAGAATACAGGAAAGAGACCTACCTAGAATCTGTAGCAAGTCATCATCTTCTCCTCACTTGTAAGCTTCAACTCTAGATCCACTCGCTATAAATGGAACCTACAATAATGACTAAAAAAAGTGGAAGAAATATAACGTCTAGATAGCATAAATCAATGTCTCCAATCAATGAGTCAGCATGTCATTGAAATACATAAGCATCAACATGAAACAGGTATAGGAAAACAAAATTCATTTTGCATTGATAAATAAATGAGAGAGTTACAACCATATATAGAATCTGACTTTGTAGATGTCTCCTGTTGGGCATCGAAACCCCCACAGTAGGTGTTTGGGGCTCAAAGCCCAAGTTTTGGTCAAAGATGTTGTAAAACTCTACGAAGTGCAGACACGGAGCATGAAGTGTACAATTGAGTCATATGGTTCTCCACCCTAAGCAATGTATTGTAAAATAGTGTAAAGTTGGCCTACCCATGGTCTGTGACCATGGGATTGTATAAATAGAGCAAGGCTCTAATTTTTAAAGTCAGTTGATAAGAGATGAATAGATGAATAGCGAAGGAATGGTTAGAGCTTAGAGTAGAGTTCTAAGTGTCTTGGGTTGTAGTAGTAGGAAGAGGCTCTGTAGCTGAGTGTGCAAAGGCATAGTATAATCCGTAGCAGAGTGCGCGGACCCTTGCAGCTGAGTGCACATGGCGGTTTTGAGTTTGTAAGCAAGATTGAAGATCAATAAAAGATAATTTGATTCATATTCTTGTGTATTTGCTATGCATTATCTCCTTTATGGTTGTATTCATTTATGTATTGTGCGCACTGTTATAATTGATGAATATGCTATAATCACCATAAATCTTACACACACAAGTTAAGTAATCAGTTAATTAACAAGAATATTGGGTATCATACACGTCATGCCCTGCGTAGGGCTGTGTGGAAGCTGCACCGTAGGTTGCGAAGGGATCACAAGTGCGCGTAGTGACAATTAGATTTTAGACCTCCAAAAGCCCATCAGACATCGCTATGGTGCGGAAACCTAGTTCTAGCACCTTCCCATACTACTTCGAGTGAGACCTCAGTCCGTGCTCCGCGAATTGTTGCCAAAAGGGCTTGTAGTACCGGGGTTTGCTTGGCTAAATCACCTTTGAACTTGGGTTAGGCCCCACTAAGCCAACAAATGGTTCCATTGCCAAGACTGGGATCTACATAAAGGATGTCTGTTGTCATGCCACTGGAACCCTACAAATAAATAAATTAGATATCATTTTGGGATTCAACTGCGTTAAGTAAGTCATTCACGTATGACCATTTCCATGAGAGGTAGCCGTAACTGACTAATTTCTCATGATTTTTTAATAGTTCACTTAGCACTCATTGCATCGGGTGATGCTCACAGGGGTGAAGAAGTGGGATTGAAGCTAGTGAAATGTGGAGAACGAATCACATAGCATCAATCATCACTTCCAGGGCTTGCACCCGGTAACCAGGACTTCCTAGGAGGTCACCCATCCCAGATCTCCTCTGGCTCAAGCACGCTTAACTGTGGAGTTTTTCCCCACAATTAAGCGCCACATAGCTTGTTACCCCATTTGTAAAACCTTAGCAAGTATTGTGCCTCATGAACCATTCAAGTAGAGATCCCTTGACTCTTTTTGAATTTAAGTATGGGGGATTACGCAGTGCATTATATTAGATATCATTTTTGGGATTCAACTGCGTTAAGTAAGTCATTCACGTATGACCATTTCCATGAGAGGTAGTCGTAACTGACTAATTTCTCATGATTTTTGAATAGTTCACTTAGCACTCATTGCATCGGGTGATGCTCACAGGGGTGAAGAAGTGGGATTGAAACTAGTGAAATGTGGAGAACAAATCACATAGCATCAATCATCACTTCCGGGGCTTGCACCCGGTAATGGAAAGATTCAACAAGAAGATTCAACATTGAAGAGTGGTTCAACAAGAAGATTCATGAGTTTGAGGCATAGGAAAATAGAAATCCACGAGTATTTAAGGAGCAGTCGTTGGATCACTACTTGTACACTGAAATCCAAAAAAATTTCTTTGCATATATTCTGTCTGAGCCATATGAGTGGATCACAAAGTTAGCAGACAAACAAGGAAGGTGTAGGCTCAATAAACCAATAGTGTGGGCTCTGGAACTAGTGCATACACTAGAAGCCTCAGAAGATAAGATAGCATACATTGTGGATCACTAGCTCGACCGGATAATATGAGGATTTATCACAGTTCGCGGTAGACACAACCATCAGCTAGAGCGAGGCAGAACAACGTTTTCTAAAGGGATCACGAGGTAAGTACATAAATCTTTGAACACCTGATTGAGATGCTATTGTGTGAAAAGCGAGTTATGCAAATAAAGTAATGTTTGGAACTACGTGGACTAGAAATATCTACAGAAGCAGAAGCAATGAAGAATTAGAAATCAATCCCTTAATTTCACCCTCATCGGAGAGTGAGGACGAGCTCACGAAGGCTTCTCCAAGAAGTGAGTCAGTTTGATAAGGAAATGAATTCAGCATTTACCACCCCCACCCACATCGCCACCCACTTCACCCCCCTCACTTCCATCTCCACCCACTCCACCTCTGCCACCTCCATAGTTTAGTATGGAAAGTGCGATCAAACTACTAGTGTTTAGAGGAGTAGGAAATGAGGACCCAAACCAATTTTGGTTCATGGCAAGAGAGGTATGGGAAGCACAGGGCATCATGGATGATAATATTAAAAAGGCTATGTTGGTGAATGCACTGCAAGATCACGCATTAACATGGTATATCAAGCATTCTAATGACCATCTGAGTGCAGGAATTGTAGAAATATAGATCGCATTGAATAAGGAATTTAGCAGGTCAAAGTCACAGATGCAATCAATCATCGGTTTTAAAGAGATCGCGATACTCCTGGGTGAGACCCCCTAGGATCTGGACCAAAGGCTAAAGAGTATGATCTGCGAAGCTAATATGATGTTAATAGATGCACAACATCGTGCATGGTTTGTGGCCTCACTTATGCCACACTTAAGGATTGCGTTGTCGCAGCAAAAGCTTTCCACCCAGGAAAAAGCGTTGGAGATGGAAATGAGGTTGCATCAGACCCCTATATAAGACCCTAAATTGGGAGTCCAATAGATCCACGCACAGCTATAGAATTTGTGTCTAGAAATGCAGAGTTTGAAATAGGATAGGGCACCCTGTCCATAGGCACATGAAGAAGTATGGTGCATCAAATGCAAAGGCCAAAACCATGAAAAAGATCATTGTCTAGTGTTCGAAAACTACTTGGCACAAGGAGGGCCAATGCCATTAAGATCGAAGGCATAGGCGCGGCCGAGCATGACGTCTGCATTATGGTGCACAGTCTGCCAGATAGGAGGAAAAGATACCACTCATAATTGTCATTTGTTGCAGAAGTATACGCAGGCGTCCTAGTAGTTGTTTTGTAATTTTTGCATGTTGGTAGGCCATGATGAATGCACCTTCCAAAGCTATGAAATAATCATGAATTGAACTCCTAGCTACAGGGTGCAGGCTGAAATGTGAACCCTCGACCGAGATGTAGGGATGGCGCATGTTAGATTTTAGGGGCGCAGTCAAGGTCGAGGAGGAATGGGACCAGGAAGGGGTCGCGGATAAATAATCTGTTACAATTGTAGAGGCCAGCGCATTATGTCCATGATTGTATGAACCCAACTAGGATATCATGTTGGCATTGTAATCAATGTGATCATGAGGCAGAATATTGCCCTTCGATGATAGCGAAGATGCACGAAAAGGGGGTACTGCAGCCCCCTCCGACCCAGAATTTACAAATAATGAGGTTTTAACCATACGAAGAAGACCCAAATGTAAACATGATGCTCAGGAGTGGTATGACAACAAGAGATGATAAAGGAAAGTAGCCGGAAGAAAGAACATGGGTTTGCAAGGCTCCTGTAAAGGAACCCAAGTTTGATTTAGAATGTGAGAAGGAGACATTCATGGAAGCTAAGAAGAGCTTCACGGAGGCCTCCACTTCAGGTAGTAAGGATCAACTAGAACAAGGGATGGATCCTTCTATGTTCACTACCTTTTTGGAGACATGCACGAAAATACTACACAACAACAAGGCAATCAAAGGAATATAAGAACTTATTACTAGGTGAGCAGGGTTAGGAGAATCGTGAGTGGTCCAAAAATTGGGAAAGCATGCATTACGCACAGGAAGGGAGATGAGGTTGATCGCACAAATAGGCGAGTACAAATTGGATCAGGTAATCCTCGACCTGGGTTTTGACGCAAGTGTACTACCAAAGAAAACATGGGAATGCATGGCTAGACCTGCGTTAGAGTGGTCCCATATTCAGTTATGGATGGCGAACCAACAGATGATTTTGCCCATGGGAAGGCTGCAAGGGGTGATAGTCAATATTGAGGGTGCATGTAGGCAGATTTTGAAGTGATAGAGATTGTCGATGACATCAATCCTATCCCGTGTTACTATGGATAGACTGGGGTACCGATATGAATAGAGTAATAAATCTGAAGAAGCACAAAATTATCTTTGAGAAAAAGTCACTGTGCATAGTAGTACCACTAGATCCAATCGAAGGAGCATGATACACTGAACCAATGTGTGACAACGATATTGATGATGATCTCAACTGTATCTACAAGATAACTACACAAGGAGAGGATTGGATGAATATGACTGCAGATCGCAAGATTTTTTGGGAGCATGAAAGCTCCTGCACTTCGGATTCAAATGAAGAGATAGAGCGATAAAAGAATCAGTTGCACGAAGTAATGAAACTTAACTACAACATGATGATTAGATCATTCCATTGTGTAAAAACAGAGCCAAGAGAGTTGCCAAAATGTGATGGATTGTCAATAGTGGATGAATTTCTAAACATATTCGAAAGTGCAGTACCAGAGTAGCAACAACTTGGTGCACTGAAATGGGCACTACGTGCAACACCTTCACGATGGTGAGGTACGCATCAAGGAAATTTTGAAGACAGGTGCAGATGTAGAAAGATGATGTGCCTGCAATTTTGAAAACCCTAATTATGACTAGTAGAAAAATATGTCAAACGAGATGATCTATGCATGAACCTCGTGAAATGGACCAAGGTCTACAGGGAAGAGCCACATCCTGAATGGGTGCACCTATTTTACCATACCTTGGACATCAAACCCATGAATTGGTATATGGAGATGGAGCTATGACATAGTATGGATGAATATGATGTCTTTCACGTGGGATTTGTGTGAACATTCATATTTAAAGATCGTTGGTCCAATACAGTGGACGTCGCACTGTAAGCAGTGAAAGCTGCTATCTTTAAAATACTACAAGAGAAAATGGAAGTACATGAGCCAAAATGGGTGATATAGATAAGTAGTGCACTAGAGTGTTATAACATGAATGTTGAGGAGGATGATGAGGATGCATGGAACATTAACATTTCCGAAACATAAGGTTCTCGCCAGATTCGTAGACCATCACTTGAAGAGCCTGACATCACCATGCTGTGAAAGATGAAGCTGGTCAACATTGGAACGGAGGCAAATCCGAAGTACACAACGCTGGGGAACTATTGGGACAATGCCACAGTCAAAAAAGTTGTTGAGTTACTCTGCGAATACCAAGACCTGTTTCTAACCAAAATTATATACTTAAAAGGGATCGTTGGTGATTTAGGGATGACAAAGATCACCTTGAAACCTGACACGAAGCCAGCTAAGCAGTGGCCTTACTGCTTGAATCCAAAGTATAAAGAAAAGGTCCATGAAGAATTAAATCAAATGCTCGTAGCTGGAATTATTGAACCAGTGGAAGAATTCGACTCGGTGAGTCCTATGGTGGTACAGGAGAAAAAACAGAAGGGTGAAATCAGAATATGCATAGACCTTAGGAATCTAAACGATGCCTGTGTACATGATCCATTCGCAACAACATTCAGAGATGAGGTATTAAAGAATGTTGGGGGTCAAGAAATATACTTGTTCAAATATGGGTTGTCAAGGTACCATCAGATCAAGATCCACTAGAAGACAGGAGAAAGAAAACCTTCTCAATAGAATGGGGATGCTTTCAATACTCCGTATTTCCATTTGGACTGAAGAATGCGGTAGCTTTATTTTCGCCCATCATGGTAGCCATGTCTAAAGAATACATCCACAAATTTTTGGAGGCATATCTGGATGATTGGACTATTTTTGGATTAGTTAAGCACCATGTAGCGAGCTTACAGTTGATGATGGATACGTTCCGCTGACACGAGATTGCACTAAACCTGAAAAAGTGCATATTCTTTGTTCCCTTTGGAAACTTGTTGGGGCATGTGGTCTGCAAGCAAGGATTGATGGTGGACACTATGAATATTATCGTTATCCTCAATTTGGAAGCACCGCGAAGTGTTAAACAACTACGTGCTACCTTGGGACACACTGGATACTATAGGAAGTTCATCAAAAGTTATGCCCAGATAATTGTTCCGATGGGAAAGCTATTGAAAAAAGATGTTACATACTGTTGGAATGACGATTGCATGAAGATTTCGGATATCCTAAAGGGGAAACTGGCCTTCGTGCCAATTTTGGTCTTTCCAAAATGGGATGTTGAATTTCATGTACACGTTGATGTGTTGTGTATTGTGTTAGAGCCTAGATTTACCTCAGGCTAAAAAGGTAAGCTTCTACGTCCACAACAAACCACGCTCATCCTCATAGCTAGCCCTACGAGGATAGGAGAGGGCTCTCTCCGGGTCAATCTTACCAAAGGATAATCAATGGGGCTTGAGATGGCTGAAATAACAACTAATTTTAGGCTAGGTATGAAGTGAAAGGATTTGATTTGATTTTTTGGGAGTTTTGAGTTGGAAAATGGGAAAGGAAAATTTGGGTCCGGGGATGAGGCCTAGTTTTTGCAGAGTTCTGATTGGGGCAATGAAGGAAATGATTTTGATGCTTTAGATTATATGAATGGATGGATCAGACTGGGGAGGAGCCAAGGAGGGTAAGAGAGTCTCAAGAGTCGTCCTCAAATAGATGAAAACATTGAAAATTAAACAAAATTTCAAGGCAGAGCACAACAGTCTAATGGATTCTACCTTAATGACTCATTTGTTTAATTTCAAAAGAAAAGAGAAGGGAAAATTATACACATAAACTACAATTACATAGACAAAAATACCATCAAAACACAAAGCCACATGGATCCCAACAAGTGCTACAAAACCCTTGTCTTTCCTTTGCCAAAAATGCAGAGATAAAATGTACAATGATGTGCCAAGCAATCCCAAGTCTCCAACCATGAAAATGAATTAGAAATTACATAATATAGACAAGACAAACACATTCTGTTAACTCTAGGGGTCGAGCTCATAATTCTAGGAGCTGTTTGAACCAATTCTAAACAAGGAACTGAAATCTAGGCAATCAAACATGCCTCTATATGCTAGGAAACTGATTCATTCATTTAATTTTCACTTTTTAGTGAATGAATCCTCTAGAACAAGTAAAAATGTGCCAATATTACACCATGGTCATCAAATTACATCATGGTAGATCAATAGTTACATCAAAAAGTAAAACTAGTCAAAACTGGGCAAATTTTTGAGCTAAAGAGTGAAAATGAGGCCAAATTTCTCTATGTGTCGCGCCCAAATTCTCTATGCGTCGTGCCACTTTGGAGCTGATTTTGAGGCACTTCTCAAAGTATAAATTGAGCTCATGATAGATCCTTGGAAAGCCCTACCTATTTACTTACCAACCCAAGTGGAATTTCTGGATTTAGTGCCCATTTTCCCTTCCAAATATCCAATCTCCCAAGACTGTTTCCGGTGTGTGGAAAAAGTGGCAGAAAGGCCATTCTCAAGGTGTTTTTGACCATTTAGGCCACCCATAACTTGATGAAATATCTTGGCCATTCCTAACCATGCATAATTTATCATAGCAAACCCAAAAATATCATGTTTTCCTCCAGAAGATATCCCAATCATAAGTGCGCGCCAAGTGGCACTACACATTGGTCAGAAAGCTCTATTTTGTGACCAAAAAAATAAAAAATGAAAAAATTTTCTCCAAATTCCTTGAAATTTTTAATAGAGGTGCCTCATCAAGTATCATGCTCAACCAAAGAGGCTTCGGCCAAGACTTGGAGCCGATCATGCGTTTCGCGCCTCCTCAGTACCCTCCTGGTGTATGCAGTTCAGTGGTGCAATTACTGTCTTGTTCATATGATGAATCCATGTCCGTCATGGTGTTGCAATGTGTATGACAAGTGTACCCTTCATTGGTTAAAAATAAGAAATGAAGACTTGATGTATTTTTCTCCAAGTGCCAAATATGCAAAGGGAAATGAGGGACTGTGAGAAATACGGAACAGTGGGTATAATGGAGTGAGGGAAAGGGTATGGTTCAATCAAGTGAAGTTTGCATTGTGAGGATAGTCACTTGATTATGTTTTAGGAATGTGAGTTTTGGGGATTTAGGAATTTTTCAAATGATATGGGAAAAAGAGAGTAATAGGGTATGGTAGGGTTTAGGGATAGGAAAATAGGACTTTAGAAATAAGTGATTTTGGGATGTAGAGGAACAGGGGATTTAATATGGATGATGGGTTTAAGGTGAGGGGAAGAATCAACACGGTGACGGGGAAAAGAAGTATTTGGAACCAAGACACCAAAAGACAACACTAAGGAGCATTTTTAAACAAAGTAATAAGGTTTGCAATTTGATATCAAAAAACCTCATAATCCACTTCAATGAGCATCAAACATGTTAATGAAAATTTCATAAAATTCTTGTAGTTAGAAGAACCAAGCGGATTGGAGATTTTTTTAAACAAATGAAAAAAATTTGAGTTCTGGATCTGTGTGCCGTGCAGCATCCCCAATGCGCCGTGCCCTTGCTATTTTACACTGGAAATGAGAACCCAATGCGCCGCGCTACCTGCCCAATGCGTAACACTTTTTCCAGAAGACCTTTGGAGGTCTTCTCGATGTCCAAATCAGGTGCAAGATAGCTCATTGGAAAGGTAATTATTTCTACCTTCCAACCCAACTAGAAGTTTGTAATTTGGAGTTAATTTACTCTATCAAAAATCAAATCTCCCAAGACTGGTAAAAATGTGCCAAATGAGGCTGCCTCAAGGTAGACTGTTGTTGCAGTCAACCTTTTAAGGTCTTCCTCAATTCAAAAGTGAGCTCATGATAGCGCATTAGAATAACCGTTGTGTTTGGTTATCATTTTACTCATCAGGCAAGTCATTTGGCCAACCAAGCTAGGAGAAAACGTGATTTTCCCAAGGTCACTTCAAAGGTGCATCAATTCTCCCGAGGAAACTGTATTTTTGACATTTCTCTGAAACCATGACACTTGTGTAAAAAGTGAATGAAATTTTTCTACCTTGGCCTATTCTGGATCCAAACCTCTCTCAAGTTTCCCAAATTCATCTTTTATTACTCAGAAAAATCACTTGAGTGAAACCTACCCGGATGTGTGGAACAGGGGATTTGTCGAAATGAAGCGAAATGAAGGGGATAAGGGGCTTCTAAATTCTTGAGAAAATTTCTAGAAGTATGGAGGGATGTTAGGAAGTAGGGGAAAGTGGAATGTCAAATATTTAGTGAGGGGAAGGGGTCTAAAAGGGCGAAACACATGCCCAACCTAGAAAATTGCCAAGTTGTAGCAAGAAACTAGGGTTTGTGCGAAAATGAGGAATTTGGGGGGTTTTAGTGATGGGAAGTGTTTAATAAGGTACATTAAGGATATGGAAAGGTGTATGAACATCATGATAGAAGTTTTGCTGATGATTTGAAAATCCAAGAGAAACTAGCTTCAAAACCCTAGGAGAGGGAAATGAACCTTGCCTAGGCGAAAGTGAAGCATGAAAAAGGTGTAAAATGACCCATTGGAACTTGACATGATGATGAAAACCTATGAATGATGGTACACTCGGCTGAATGGTGACATGGACCAACATCTGGACAACTTTGAAAGGAGTGAAAACAAACCCTAGACCTAATAGCTAGTGACCAAATTTTACTTGAAGATGCTTTGAAATGACAAAATTTGACCTTGACACCTTAAAGTCACTTTGTAAGAGCATGTTTGATCACTGGAGGAAGGCTACAGAGACTGACACTAGCATTGGCTCCAATGGGGATGGTAGCTCCTTGGCGGTGCCAAGAACTACAGATCTCTGGGAAAGCAGGCAGTGCCTTCATCCATTGGGCAATGGAATCGAAAACTCAAGCTGAAATGCATAACTGAAAATTGATGACCTGACAACACAAATCAAATCTCACTCAATTAAAAACTGACTCTATACTTAAACACAACTGACAAACTGGAAAATGTGCTCAAAATGGAGCTTATTCATCAAAACCTACTCTAACTGTTCTACTTCACTGCCAGATCAAGTGAAATGAAATAGAGAATGCAACCATGTTAGCATCTTGGTTGTTATTTGATTTCTTCCCAAATGCTTTCTAATGCGTAGGAAAAGGGAAGAATTGAAAGGAACCTCTCATGGAAACTTGGAATCAAGTTGACTGTTGATCAACTTGAAAAGCATGAATTGACTGGATGACTTCAAGAATACTGTGAGAGGATCTTCATAAACATCACTATTGATTTCCATTAACGCAATACTACTCTGGTCCAAGTAATATTCATAGCTAGATATTAAGTTTTTCCTCACATTTGTGTTGTGTTTCTCTGATGATTGCAGCAGGCTGTCAAAAGGATCCTGAATTTCATGAATAACCAAACTCTGTTGTTGATTCCAAATAGGACAAAAGTCTCCTTTATCAATATCCTCATATGACTGCAAGCCTTGATATGGACTTTGTAATGAAAAATCTGTTAGACAAGACAATGAAGGCAACTTTTGAATAAGATTATTATCAACATTCTTATCTAGCACATGGTTAGCCAATGGGGAAGAACTTTTACAACATACATCATCCAACACATGAGCAATAGGATCATCAAAACATTGAGAACACTGTTGCGATGTATCCATTAAAACTGTATAACATCTTACTGGCTGTTCATCTTTTTCTTTAGAGATATTACGAAGATTTTGCCTTATAAACTGAAATGCTTCGAAACAAAAGGGTACAGAATCCTCTTACATCATTAAATCATGTATTTCAGCTGCCACACCTTCATCTGTAATCTGACCTTTATCCTTAACATTAAAACTAAGAGATTGTTGACTTCCTACAATCTGTTCATTTGAAGATTTACTATGCAAGTTACCATTCAAAAACTGAAATGATTCAAAATAAAATGGTATGGAATCATCTTGTATCATTTGATCACATGTGCCAGCTTCCATGTCTTCATCTGCAACTTGACAATCAATGGCATTCGGGGGCTCTAAATTTGGATATGAGAAGTCTTGAACAAGGTTTTCATTGCCCTCAAGATGGTCCAAATCAAGACTTGTTGACAGCTGATTTCTGATTGCATGAATGTTGTCTCTGATGAACTAAAACGAAGCAAAACAAAAAGGCAAAGATCCTTCACTTCAAAATTTGCTGCACTTTCCTCATCATTGTCACAACTGATATGCATCTGTTGATCACTGTACTCAAGCTGCTGAAAGTGAACTTCTTCCTCCCATAAACTAGCTGCTTGTTTGTTTGCAAGATTAGCTTCTGTTTGGAGAACATAATAATCATCATATTGATCAAATTGAGGCAAATCATCAGTATAAAAGACATCATCAAGCATACATGTCATATCAACATATCTCTCTTCTCCAAGATGATAAAAAAACAATCATTATCAGATCTATGATAGCTGGGATAAGAAATAAAATATTTTGGATCAGCAACTGGTTTTTCTTCAATCAACAAGCCACGGCCTAGAACATTATACTCATTCCTTGTGATGATCCTTTGCATTATCTCTTCCACTGCACTTAGTAAAATTTCAAGATTTACCTCTAGAGATGTTGATTCCTCCGGATCTATGTTTTTCATCTCTTCTTCTTTCAACCTTGCCCTTCGGATCAGCAGGTGAGCCTCTACATTTACTGTACTGTTTTTCATCTCTTCAAGTGTTGAAAGATTCCTTTCTCTTAGCTGAAACTCCATTTACGGATCAAAGGCACCCGGATAGTGCAAGAGAGCAGATCGAGGAGGAGGCATTATATCAACTGGCATCAAATAATAAACTTGGTTAAATCTGGCAGAAAACTATTGTACTGTCTCCCCTGGGAATCTTTTCAGCTAGTTATACTCTTCTATAATTAATAAAGGGTTATGTCTTACCACCCACCTGTCGAGGAAAACTTTGACGAACTACTATAAACCTAAGATGCTTGCATCAAGCAAGGTTTTGAACCAACTCTCGACTTTGCCTTGCAAAGAAAAAGCAAAAAGCCTAATACTAACATCTTCTTCCTCAACTTCAAAAAGGTCAATAAAGGACTCAAAATTCAATACATGTCTCTCAGCAGTGATATTGTCGCATTCACCATCAAATCTTGGTAGATATAGATCATGGTTTTTAGGGAAAGCATGGGATATAGGAGGTAAAATCAGAGGCTTGTATCGATCTGGAATTTTATGAGGTGTAGAAGTATATACAAAAGCTGTAGAATCAGTCTTGGTCTCATTAAGCTCATCAGTTTGAAAACGGTCATCACAAGATTCAGGAAAAGGGTCTTGATCAAGCTCAAAGGCATGCAAATATTTGGTATTGACAATCTTCAAAGGGAAGGAATCAAATGCAAGCCGAGGATATTTTCTCAAACATAGTATACTTTGCAAAGCCTTCTTGACATTCTCGGGAAAAGAGAAGAAATAATTTATAATAAAGAACAAAATGTCTTGGATGAAATTCCAACTTGAATACCTGAACTTTGTGTAAGATCCTTTCATTTTCTCAGAGAAAGAGTTCATCTTCCAGTGGAGTCTTTACAGGAGTCACCAAGTAAATGATTTCAGCGTTCTTTATCTGATCGTTCTCCACCATCAACCATCAGATCTGAACTTGATGCATGTATTGGGGTGATCATTTTAGATCAGATGTTCAGTTTATAAACTAGACCGGAGATTGATTGAAGTATCTTTTATCTACTTTCGCTAATTCAAAGCAAGAGCGTTTCAAAGGCTACCTGGCTAACTTGAGGCTCCGTCTATAGTCTACAAAGCCAAAAAATGAAAGTAAACTTTCTTCCCCAGTATGGTGCCAGTATGTTAGAGCCTAGATTTACCTCAGGCTAAAAAGGTAAGCTTCTAGGTCGACATCAAACCACGCTCAGCCTCGTCGCTAGCCCTACGAGGACAGGAGAGGGCTCTCTCTAGGTCAATCTCAGCAAAGGATAATTTATGGGGCTTGAGATGACTGAAATAACAACTAATTTTAGGCTAGGCATGAAGTGCAAGGATTTGATTTGATTTTTTGGGGGTTTTGAGTTGGAAAATGGGAAAGGCAAATTTGGGTCCGAGGATGAGGCCTAGTTTTTGCAGAGTTTTGATTGGGGCAAGGAAGGAAATCATTTTGATGCTTTAGATTGAATGAATGGATGGATCAGACTGGAGAGGATCCAAGGAGTGTAAGAGAGTCTCAAGAGTCCTCCTCAAACAGATGAAAACATTGAAAATTAAACAAAATTTCAAGGCAGAGCACAACAGTCCAATGGATTCTACCTTAATCACTCATTTGTTTAATTTCAGAAGCAAAGAGAAGGGAAAATGATACACATAAACTACAATTACATAGAGAAAAACACCATCAAAACATAGAGCCACATGGATCCCAACAAGTGCTGCAAAACCCTAGTCTTTCCTTTGGCAAAAATGCAGAGATAAAATGTACAATGATGTGCCAAGCAATCCCAAGTCTGCAACCATGAAAATGACTTAGAAATTACATAATATAGACAAGAAAAACACATTCACTTGCCTCTAGGGGTCGAGCTCATCATTCTAGGAGCTGTTTGAACCAATTCTAAACAAGGAACTGAAATCTAGGCAATCGAACAACTTGCCTCTATATGCTAGGAAACTGATTCATTCATTTAATTTTCACTTTTTAGTGAATGAATCCTCTAGAAGAAGTAAAACTGTGCCAATATTACATCATGGTTATCAAATTACATCATTGTAGATCAATAGTTACATCAAAAAGTAAAACTAGTCAAAACTGGGCGAATTTCTGAGCTGAAGAGTGAAAATGAGGCCAAATTTCTCTATGTGCTGCGCCCAAATTCTCTATTTGTCGCAACACGTTGGAGCTGATTTTGAGGCACTTCCCGAAGTCCAAATTGAGGTCATGATAGCTCATTGGAAATCTATACCTATCTACTTTCCAACCCAACTAGAATTATGGATTTAGTGTCCATGCTCCCCTCCAAATATCGAATCTCCCAAGACTGCTTCCTATGTGTGGAAAAAGTGGCAGAAAGGCCATTTTCAAGGTGTTTTTGACCCTTTAGGCCACCCAGAACTTGATGAAATCTCTTGGAAATTCCTAAGCATGAAGAATTTATGATAAAAAACCCAAAAATATCAATTTTTCCTCCAGAAGATGTCCGAATCATAAGCGCGCACCAAGTGGCGCTATGGGTTGGGCACAAAACTCTGTTTTGTGACCAAAAAAATAAAAAAGGACACAATTTTCTCCAAATTCCTTGAAATTTGGACTGAAGGTGCCTCATCAGGTATCATGCTCAACTAAAGAGGATTCGGCCAAGATTTGGAGGGGATCATGCGTTTTGCGCCTACTTAGTACCCTCCTTGTGTATGCAGTTCAGTGGTGCAATTACTGTCTTGTTCATATGATGAATATGTGTTTGTAATGGTGTTGCAATGTGTATGACAAGTGTATGTTTGATTGGTTGAAAATGAGAAATGAAGACTTGATTTCTTTGTCTCCAAGTGTCAAATATGTGAAAGGGAAATGAGGGACTGTGAGAAATATGGAACAATGGATATAATGGAGTGAGGGAAAGGGTATAATTCAATGAAGTGAAGTTTCCAATGTGAGGATAGTCACTTGATTTTGTTTTAGGAAAGCGAGGTTTGGGGATTTAGGAATTTTGCAAATGACATGGGAAAAACGGAGTAATAGGGTATGGTAGCATTTAGGGATAGGAAAATAGGACTTTAGAAATAAGTGATTTTGGGATGTAGAGGAACAGGAGATTTAATAGGGATGATGGGTTTAAGGTGAGGGGAAGAATCAACACAGTGAAGGGGAAAAGGATTCTTTGGCACCAAGACACCAAAACACAACCCTAAGGAGCAGCTTTAAACAAAGTATTAAGGTTTGCAATTTGACATCACAAACTCTCATAATCCACTTCAATGAGCATCAAACATGTTAATGACAATTTCATAAACTTCTTAGAGCGAGAAGAACTAAGCAGATTGGAGTTTTTTTGAAACAAATGACAAAAATTTGAGTTCTGGCTCTGTGCACCGCACAGAATGCCTAATGTGTCGCACCTCACCAATGCACCTCCCCCTTGTTATTTTACACTGGAAATGAGAGCCCAATGCGCCTCGCCAGTTATGTGCGCTGCGCCACCATCCCAGTGCATAACACTTTTTATAGAAGACCTTTGGAGGCCTTCCCGGTGTCCACATCAGGTGCAGAATAGCTTGTTGGAAAGGTCTTTAAGTCTAATTTCCAACCCGTCTAGAATTTTTCAATTTGAGTTCATTTTCCCTTTCAAAAATCAAATCTCCCAAGACTGGTCAAAATGTGCCAAATGAGGCTCCCTCAAGGCAGAGTGCTATTGCACTAAACTTTGGAATGTTTTCCTCAACTCCAAATTGAGCTCATGATAGCTCATTGGAAATTTCATTGTGTCTAATTATCATTTTACTCATCACAAAAGTCATTTGGTCAACCAAGCTACGATAAAATGTGATTTTTCCAAGGTCACGTTAGAGGTGCATCAATTCTCTCAAGGCAACTCTATTTTTGACATTTCTCTAAAACCATGACACCTATGTAAACTGTGAAGAAGGTTTTTCTACCTTGGCCTATTTTTGACAAAAAACTCTCTCCGTGTCCCCAAATTCATATTTTATTGCTCAGAAACATCATTTGAGTAAAACCTACCCCGATGTGTGGAACAGGGGATTTATCGAAATGAAGCGAAATGAAGGGGATAAGGGGCTTATAAATTCTTGAGAAAATTTTGGGAAGTAGGGAGGGATGTTAGGAAGTAGGGGAAGGTGGAATGTCAAAGTTTTAGTGAGGGGAAGGGGTCCAAAAGGGCTAAACACACGCCCAACCTAGAAAATTGCCAACTTGTAGCAAGAAACTAGGGTTTGTGCGAAAATGAAGAATTTGGGGGATTTTAGTGATGGGAAGTGTTTAATAAGGTAAATAGAGGATGGAGGAAGGTGCATGAACATCATGATACAAGTTTTTTTGATGATTTGACCATCCAAGAGAAATTAGCTTCAAAACCCTAGGAGAGTTAAATGAAACTTGGCTAGGCACAACTGAAGCATGAACAAGGTGTAAAATGACCCATTGAAACTTTACATGATGATGAAAACCTCTGAATGATGGTACACTTGGCTGAATGGTGACATGGACCAACATTTGGACAACTTTGAAAGGAGTGAAAACAAACCCTAGACCTAGTAGCTAGTGACCAAATTTTACTTGAAGATGCTCTGAAATGACAAAATTTAACCTTGACACCTTAAAATCACTTTGTAAGAGCATGTTTGATCACTGGAGGAAGGCTCCAAAGGTTGACACTACCATATTGCATTGGGATCCGTACTCGCATAGGATGGAGTGGATGGTGTGGATCACCCAATCGCATTTGCGAGTCAGAGATTTTCCAAAGAAGAAATGAAATACTCTACCACTAAACGTGAGGGGTTAGCAATGGTGTACGTGCTCCAGAAATACTGACACTATTTACTTGGCTGACATTTCAAGATGTATACCGACCATTCCACGTTGAAATACTTGGTGAACAAGCCTGTGTTGGGGGGGCATATGACGATGGCTTCCATAGTTTCAAGAATATTATTTTGAGGTCATAGTCAAGCCGAGACACTTAAATGCAAGACCAGACCACTTGTCATGAATTGAGATGGGCGAGGAACCAATAAATTTGGAGCAGGGACTACCTGAAGCACAGCTCTTTGCAGTACGTGTCACAGAAGGACACTTCCAAGACATAATCCATTTTCTAACAATAGGGACTACGTCAAAGGAGTACTCAATCCAATAAAAGGAGGAATTGGTGGTGCACACGGCAGACTCTTTTGTCATCGCGGAGCACCTCTACAAGATGGGCAACGATGAGATATTGCAAAGATACGTACCTGAATTTGAACAAGGTCAGATCCTCACAAAGGCACATGGGGGTGCTACAAGAGGACACTAAGTAAGATGCATGACCGCACAAAATATTCTTCACACAAGGTTATGGTGGCTAACCCTGCACTAGCATTGGAAAGCGCATTGTAGGGCCTGCGATATATGTCAAAGGAAGGGAAAACTATCATGAAGGGACGAGATGCCACTAAATCGCCCAATGACACCGTAGTCATTTGACAAATGGGCAATCAACTTTGTGGTACCAATCAAACCTCAGGGAAATATGGGTGCGCACTATATCATCACCGTGATGGAGTACTTGACGCAATGGGCAAAGGCACAACTAGTCAAGGACTACATAGCCATTACGATTGCAAATTTCTTGTTCGAAAATGTGTTGACAAGATTTGGCTACCCAAAAATCTTAATGAGAAATCATGGCACACATTTCTTGAATGAAACCATCAGTGCACTCATAGAAGAGTTCCAAGTTTATCACCAAAAAAGTACACCATACCACCCACAGGCCAATGAAATAGTAGAAGCATTCAAAAAAATACTAGAGACTACGCTAACCAAAGTATGCAACGTGCAACGGGACAACTGGGAACTCCACGTACCCCCTGTGTTATCGACGTACAGGACAACATGCAAGAAATTGATGGGATGGACACCATTCCAGGTTGTCTATGGTACAAAAGCATTCATGCCAATGGAGTACATCGTCCCTAGTTTACGAATAGCAACACTGATAAGCATGATTGACTGCGAAGCTCTAGAAGAAAGACTCGCACAATTAGAGGAGCTCGAGGAAGAATGATTTATGATCGGATTTCACCAGTAGGTATAAAATCAACATGAGAAAGCCTGGCACGACAGGCATATCAAGTTTCACACCTTCAAGGTAAACAACTTAATGCTACTATATGACAGCAAGTTTGAAAAATTTCCTGGAAAGTTCATAATGCACTTGCTAGGACCATATGTGGTAAGAGGTCACAGATGGAGGTGCGGTCCAGCTAGTCAAACTTAATGGAGAATCATTCCCAGGAAATGTAAACTACAGTCACCTGAAGCCCTACACAAGTGGGCAGACTATTTGACTAAATGACTGAAGCACAGTTTTGGTGACCCAAGGAGCTGGACAAGGGCGAAGGACTATAAACACAAGTACTAGAAACTACTACCAAAGAAAGGACATGAGTCAAACACAGATGATGTAGAAGCAATAGAAGAGCACATACAATAGGTCTAGCAAGTAGCAAAATAGTGCGACACAGACCTTTGGGAAGCAAAGGAATGGTTGGAGGGGCTTTGTGCCAAGATCACCGCAGCAGCTGAGTGACTTGGGATGAGTCACGATGATTGTCCTGGGGGCCTGTTGGGCATGGAATCCCCCCAAAGCAGGTTTTTGGGGCTCAAAGCCCATGTTTTCGTTAGAAATGTTGTAAAACTCTGTGAAGTGTGAGCGTGGAGCGTGAAGTGTACAATTGAGTCATAGGGTTGTCTGCCCTAAGCATTATATTGTAAAATATAATAAAGTCGGCCTACAAGGCTCTAGGTTGTAAATTCAGTCAATAAGGGATGAATAGATGAATAGTGAAGGAATGGTTCGAGCTTAGAATAGAGTTCTAAGTGTCTTCAGTTGTAGTAGTAAGAAGAGGCTCTGTAGCTGAGTGCGCAGAGGCCTAATAGACACTCCAGCTGATAGCATGGACCCCTGCAGCTGAGTGCATAGGGCAATGTTAAGTTTGTAGGCAAGATTGAAGATTAATTAAAGAGAAGTTGATTCATATTCCTGTGTATTTTCTGTGCATTATATTCTTTATGGTTGTATTCATTTATGTATTGCACACACTGCTATAATTGATGAATATGCTATAATCACCATAACTCTTATGCACACAAGTTAAGTAATTGGTTAATTAACAAGGATCCTGGGTATTATACAAGTTGCGCCCTGATTAGGGATGTGTGGAAGCCACACGGCAGGTCATGAAGGGATCATAAGTGCACGTAGCGATAGGTCAGATCGCACGCCTCCAGAAGCCCATCAGACATCCCTACAGTGTCGAAACTTGGTTGTAGCACCCTCCCATATTACTTTAGGTGGGACCTCAGTCCGCACTCTGTGTACTGTTGCCAAAAGGTCTAGTAGTACCAGAGTTTGCTTGGCTAAATCACCTCTGAACTTGGGTCAAGCCCCACTAAGCCAACATCTCCCTAATTGTTTTTTTCTTCCTTTCCATAAATAAAACCTTCACAAACAATGTAAACTTTCAAACGTGAACTATAAACTCGAAACGGGAACTCTGGCCAAAAAACCTCAAAAAAACATCAAAAGCAATGCTAAAAACGAAAAGTGTTGATACTGGAATAACACCTTTTTTTTCTTGGGTAAATTTTCAACATGTTTTAAAAATGGTGGCAAAAACCAATTTTTTGCACAAAAATTGTCCAGAAAACACCCTCAAAATGAAAAGTGTTAACACTCAGAAAACAATTTTTTTTTCAAAAGTAAAATTTCAACATTTCGAAATAATAGTGTAAAATATTTTATCATGACCTCGAAAAACATTAAAATTTAAAAAATTTAATGAAAACATAAAACAAAATAAAAATTAAAAAAATTTAAAA